>JAPVLO010001752.1:0-55000 GCA_027257055.1 Cephalopachus bancanus | reverse complement strand
CCTCACACTCCACATGAGCTCTACTATTTTTTTTTTTTTTTTTTTTTTTTTAGTTGGAGTCTCACTCTGTCGCCCGACTGGAGTGCAGTGGCCGCTCCGGCCACCGCAGCCTCGACCGGCTGGGGTCCGGCGATCCTTCCGCCTCAGCCTTCCAAAGGAGCCGGAATTACAGGCAGGCGCTACCACGCTCGGCTGATTTTTTGATTTATTGTAGAGATGAGGTCTCACTGCCCAGGCGGGTCTCGAACTAGCTCTACTATTAATATATATTCTTGTTTAATTGTAAATCACACGATCATTTCCTAAAGCCCAGATTTAAAATAGTAAAATAATTAATGCATTTAAAATCCAGTGCCTAGATTTTGATCTGTAAATCTATTCTTGGTTCTTGGAGAATGACTAACTCAATTTCCTAGCAATCACAAAAGAAAATAAAACATTTCAAAGCAGCCCTAAATCACCTTGATATCAGATTGAGGGATTTTTTTTTTTTTTTTTTTGAGTTGGAGTCTCACTCTGTCGCCCAGACTGGAGTGCAGTGGCCGCTCCCGGCCACCGTAGCCTCAACCTGCTGGGCTCCGGCGATCCTTCCGCCTCAGCCTTCCGAGTGGCCGGAATTACAGGCATGCACTACCATGCCCGGCTGATTTTTTGATTTATTGTAGAGATGAGGTCTCGCTGCCCAGGCGGGTCTCGAACCCGCGGGCTCAGGGAATCCCCTCACCTCAGCCTCCCAAAGGCGCGGGATTACAGGCTGAACCACCGAGCCCGTCTAGATTGAGGGATTTTTAACAAATGCTTTTTAAAGTTCTGAAGTTGTGTTAAAAAGACATAGAAAGCAAATTTTCCAATGGCAAAATTAAAAAATTTGACAATCAAAAATAAATATAATATAGTTAATTATTTTTAGGTTAGGAATAATAAATTCTATTTAATTTATGCATCACAACAGTGTACATTTTTACTCCCTAAGAAGCTCAGAATATGCAACAAATAAACAAGTATACTCATCTACTATAGAGCTTGTTTCTAAAATTTTACTTTAATCTTATATTTGTCACTACAAAATAATACATGTATGTAAGTTGTGAATCATAAAATGAATAAGTGTAGGTCCATTACTTAAAATTAGAGAGAGAAAAAAATCTTTTTGATGCTCTGACAATCTTTTTGATGCTCTCTAATTGCATGCTTTAAAGCAATGAATAGAATCAAACAAAAATGACCTTGAGTGTTCTCTCTGAATTTTCCTAGGCATCCAGCCTATGGGACCTGGACCTTCGGGCTCACCATGAGAGGAGCTGCACCTGAACTCAGTTTCCCATGGGACTGGTAGTTTCTTCCAACTACAACTTTTTAAGTGATCTAAGGTTTCCAAATACCTGGTAGCTGCCTTTTTCAAACAATTCCTATAAATAAACAGAGACTGCCTGGTGCCCTAGTACTTTCCGTATTGACAAGGTTTCTTTTATGTGTGCCCTATAAGAAGGGAGAGCAACAAGAGGATGGGTTTCCTGTCCTATTATGCAAATCCATACTGCAGATCCAGCAGCGTGCCCTGGCCCCAGTGTGCTTCCCCTTGGGATTATGGGAGAAGGAGGAAACCTGTGTTTTTTCTCGGCTTTGTAGGTTTCCCTTCTCCCTAATAAAACCTAGCCCTTAATCTGGTGGTTCTCAAACTTTGGTGTGTGTTAGAATTACCTGGTGAATGAATTAAAACACAGTTGATTAAAAACACAGATTGCTGGGCCCTACCTTCAGAATTTCTGGTTCAGTAGGTCTGGGAATCTGCATTTCTCACAAGTCCCAGGTGATGGTGATATTGCTGGTGGTAGTGGGGAGGACTGCATTCTGAGAACCTCTGTTTTAATTCAGAGAGCACCATTCTGAGCACATTTAAGGTAGGCTAGGGCTGTGCACGGTGGCTCGTGCCTATAATCCTAGCACTTTGGGAGACAGTGGCAAGAGGATCGTCTGAGCTCAGGGGTTTGAGAATAGCCTGGGCAACTTGATGAGACCTCATCTCCACAATAAATAAAAAAAATAAGCTGGGCGTGGTAGCGCACATCTGTAGTTCCAGCTACTTGGAAGGCTGAGGTGGAAGGATCACCTGAGCCCAGCGGTTGAGGCTGTAGTGGCCGTGAGTGTGCCGCTGCACTCCTGGGCGACAGAGTGAGACACCAACTTCAAAAAAAAAAAATGGTCGGCTAGTCTCAGCTATGCTAATTGGCAGGTTAGGTATGTTAAATGCGTTTTCAACTTAGCATATTTTCAACCTCGGGAGGTTATTGGGATGTAGCTCTATCATAAGTCAAGATGTATCTGCATAGTTTTACCACATACATAGGAATCCTTATCCAATACAGTTTCCTTTGTTTTAAAGTGTTTATAAGGTGCCAGGTGCGGTGGCTCAAGCCTGTAATCCCAGCACTTTGGGAGGCCGAGGTGAGAGGATTGCCTGAGTCCAGGGATTTGAGACCAGCCTGGGGAACATGGTGAGACCTCATCTCTACAACAAATCAAAACACTAGCTGGGCGTGGTAGCGCACACCTGTAGTTCCAGCTACTTGGAAGGCTGAGGCCAAAGGAGCACCTGAACTCAGCAGGTTGAGGCTAGGGTGGCCGTGAGCATGCCACTGCACTTCGGCCTGGGCGATAGAGTGAGACTCCAACTCAAAAAAAAAAAAAAGTGTTATAAAAATAGCTATATTCTTTAAGGATTTTATTTGACTTGCTTTTTTCACTCCTCTCAAAGTATACCTATCATCCACTCTTTTTTATGGTTGTATGATACTCTGTGTATATACCCGTTGAAAGACATTTAGCTTGTTTTCAGGTTTTTTCTATGAAGCTGCTATAAACACCTGTGAATATCTCCTAATGTAGCAGAAAAACACACAGGCTGAACAATTTCTTCCATTTTTTGTTTCCTTATGAATGTTCCCATGTCATACAAAACTTTTATTACATAAATTTGTATACTTTTTTTAAAAACTGTCTTTTGTTACAGGGGCGTCAGCCATAAACACAGAAGGGTAGAAGGAAAAGATATATTTTTCTAGAGCAGTGGTTCTCAGATGTAGGTGATTTTACTACACCCATCCCCCCAACCCAGGAGACATTTGGCAATGTCTGGAGACATTTTTATTACTATATCTGGGGGGGTGCTACTAGCAAGCGGGTGGATGCTGCTAAATATCCTACAATATACAGGACAACCTACATTATCCAGAATTATGCAACCTAAAATGTTAAAAGTGTGGAAGTTGACAAACCCTGTTCTAGGACAGTGGTTCATAAAGCATCAGCATCACCTAGAAACTTGTTATATATCTCTAAGATGTATACACAGGAGTGAAATTGCTACATAGAATAAGCAGGCATTCACATTAACAAGATCATGCCAGTTTGTCTATTTTACTGTGGGAGTGTTTCTTTTTCTTTATATATTTTGTTTATATGCCCTCTTTGTGGATTATTGAGAAAGAGTAAAAAAGGGAAGACCCTGACATTCAGAAGCTATGGCATTCACAGCTTGACTAATATTATTCTGTTGAACATAAACAATCTCACAGAACATCAACTTGAGGTAAGAGTTCTCTACGACCACAATAAAATAAGACAAAACAAGGGCACTTCGTAATATTGTCTAAGCACTGACGAAAAGAAAAAAAAGATGATTTTGCCACTTATAACAGACATCCCCTTTTCTGGATGAAATGAGCAGCAGCTACTTCTTTACAAAATCATCATGTAAGAAAGGAAAATATATCTTTGCCTTCTACACTTCTGTGTTTATGGCTGGCACCCCTGTAGCAAAAGGCAAATTAAGAGAAGTATACAAATTTATTTAATAAAACTTTTGCCTGACATGGGAGCATTCATAAAGAAATGAAAAGTGGAAGAAATTGTTCAACCTCTGTGTTTTTCTGCTGAGTTTGATAAAGATTGGAAAGTCATAGAAAAATGTGATAGGGCAAAGGGTATAAGCTAAGTGCAGTAAGTTAGGGAGAAATTAGCAAGCCTTGTTTGTTTAGAATTCTCTCCTTATTTGGTCTTTTGTAGGTATAGGGAGAGTATTTCTCACATGGGGTTTTATGATCAGCTTCAGAGGAGGAGAGGCAGGGCGGGGGGGAGGTCAGAGAGTCTTTCTCCAATTCCTTCAGCTTAAAATATTCAATATGCCAATGTGCCAGATTTGGGGATAGCATGTCCTGAACCCCATAAATAGAATCGCCCTCACTTTCTAAAAGCTTCAGTCTAGAAGGAACCAAACCTCCCTTAGACCTTCCCCTCATTCTAACTCTCTCCAACTAAGACACCCCATGGTGTGTGCTCTCTCTTGCTCAGTGAGTAATGAACTCAATTTTTTCAATTACAGGTATCCCTGTGGTCTTTGAATATAGCAGATATAAATATCAGATTATTAACATTCTTTATTGTGCCTTTTGGTAAGCACAGTACTCAATAGTTCAAGTTTTCAATCTCTTTCCTTCATGGTTAGTGCTTTTTTTTTTTGAGTTGGAGTTCTCACTCTGTCACCCAGGCTGGAGAGCAGTGGCACGTGCTTGGCCACCACAGCCTCGACCTGCTGGGCTCAGGCGATCCTTCCACCTCAGCCTTCCAAGTAGTTGGAACTACAGGCACGCACACCATGCCGGCTAACTTTGTTTACTTCTTGTAGAGACGAGGTCTTGCCAGGTTGCCCAGGCTGGTCATGAACCTGCAGGCTCGGGCAATCTCTCAAAATTCTGGGATTATAGGCATGAGCCACCGTGCCCAGCCGATGATTAGTATGTCATAGTTAAAAATCCTTTCTTACTCCAAGATCATAAGAATATTATTTTCTAAGTTTCCAATTTTTATGTCTTCGGTTCATCGGAAAATCATTTTTGCGTGTGACACCATATACATGCAGAGATACAATCTCATTTTTCCATATGGTAACTGATAGGGCTTACGTGGGGGAAGGGGTCAAGGGGGCCGTTGTTAAAAGAACTCACTGTGTAAACCTCGCAAACGGGATGTAAGGTTGCGAGGTTCACATAGTGAGTTATTTTAACAACGGCTCCCTTTATCCCTTCCCCCATGTAAGCCCTATCAGTAACGACTTTTTCCAACACCATGTGTTCAATAGTCATTCCTTTCTTTGCATTTCCCCAATTATGTGCAGAGCCATCTTTACCATATATCAAAGTTCTTTCTATCCCTGGGTAAGACTATAGCTGTTTGTTTTATTTTGATCTAATAAAAAATACAGCTTAAGACTTTAAAATTGAGTTAAATGTTTGTGAAACACTGAAACATTGTCATGAAATAATGGATACAAATTAATGATGCTTTAAATTGGTATCAGTTGATGTCATGATTCAGTAATAAAACTTGTCAAGTTTTTGTTAAGGTATAATTTACTCGGAGAGTATAAACGTTTGGTGACATCACGGAAGTCAGGAAAATAATGAAAATAATGCCACTGCTGAGGTGTGTGCTCTTCTGTGTTTTGCAAAGTGATTGCTTACAGATTTTACTGAAACCTCCAAACAGCACCATGTATCCTTTTTTTTTTTTTTTTGAGTTGGAGTTTCACTCTGTTGCCCAGGCTGGAGTGTAGCCTTGACCTGCTGGGCTCAGATGATCCTTTCACCTCAGCCTACCAAGTAGTTGGAACTACAGGCATGTGCCACCATGCATGGCTAATTTTTTAAAAATTAAAAGTTTAAAATCCGAGGATGTACTTTGGAATTTTCCTGAATACTGCATTTTCCTGCAAAATAAATAAATAAATAGCTTTAAAATCCAAAACCTAGGTGACAAGTAACTTGTAGGTACTTAAAATTTATATATATTCACTGTGTTAGCAGCATATTCCAGTAATTTATAAACTGGGTGTACAGAAAGCAGCCTGGAGCAAAAACATTGGAAGCTGAGAGATCAGGATCTTAATTATGGTTCAGTCACTAAACTGTGACAATGGGTTACATGTATGGCTCTCCTATTCCTTAAATACATAGGATGAGATTACATGATCTTCAGGTTTCTCTGCATTACTAAAGTTTGGAGTCTACTTAAGCAATTGTAATATGTCTTGATGTAAATCCAACTTATCCTATCGATTTTAACAAAACATTTGTCAGGTGAATCATAGGTCACTCCCCTCCAGTTCTCAAACCTTGAAGCAAAACCTATGTAGGTGCTTTTGGTGACCTTCCAGTTGACAGGTTTTGGAAGATATTAATACAATAGTGTAGACAAGCTCCTGGTATGTCTTGTGAACAAAAGTTCTCTGGACAGGAATTTGTAGGAAAGAGACGTTAATCTGGTGCACAATTTTCAAACTGGAGAATCACACCCTTGGGTGTAAAATGAAGGTATGGTCCACAGAACAAAGCTAGGGTCCAGGTTTTTCAGCCAAAAAAAAAAAAAAAATTCCTGCCCAGGTTCCCAATCAGGTCCGTTTTTGCAAATGAAGACTTGAAACACAGTTCTGATTTGTCAATACAGATGAGCCCTGATTGGTCAAAGCAGGTGAGCTCTAGAAGTCACAAAGTTGAATGGAACTGTGGGTTTTGCAGAAACTGAGTACACATATGTCCTCTAGTCAGCAAATGGCCACTTGGCTATATTCTAACCCTCTGCACTCGGAGACATCTTGCGGATCACCTACCAACAACTCCATTGCACTTTTTTTTTTACAAAATAATGAGATACGAATCACTTCATATTAAACAGTATCGTGTTGGAATCAATTATTTTATTGTAATGATATTTGTCTTGTAACAGAATTTTGGACATTAAGGAACTTACTTATGACAAAAAAATCAAAATTCTCTATCTTGCATTTTTCTAATGCGGTAATGTGCGAAACAGTCACCAACATGCATTACAGGTTCATTGATACAGGATGTGCAATAGCAATCTGTTTAACATCTTCCACCAGGTGTTTTTCTATTCGAGGAGATAATGCTGTCTCATTTTCTTCCTCTCACAATAAGAATACGTAATTTATTGTCCAGTCTGTGCACGGTGAAAGCACTTCACACACGTTCTTTCAATGTAATGCCAGCTGGTATTTTTTACTTATATCTCATATATATCCCACCTCTTTTTTGCTGTTTTGCACAATTTGAATGGAAATCTCCAAGGAAACAGACTTTGTTTTTTTTTTTTTTTTTGAGTTGGAGTCTCACTCTGTCGCCCAGTCTGGAGTGCAGTGGCCGCTCCCAGACACCGCAGCCTCGACCTGCTGGGCTCCGGCGATCCTTCCGCCTCAGCCTTCCAAGTAGCGGGAATTACAGGCGCGCGCTACCACGCCCGGCTGATTTTTTGATTTATTGTAGAGATGAGGTCTCGCTGCCCAGGCAGGTCTCGAACCCGCGGGCTCAGGCAATCCACTCACCTCAGCCTCCCAAAAGGCGCGGGATTACAGGCTGAGCCATTTTTTGAAAAATTTGCGCTGGCATAAGTTCGTCCTGTATAATCACCAGCAGTCTCTTTTTGCCCCCTGAGAGGGAACATCCGAGTGCAAAGGGCTAAATGTAGTCCCAGGATCCATCTTGAAGGACTGGCTCTTTCAAGTTCACACCTTTGTTTCACACCTCAGTCTACATGACGGAGAAATTTCCAAAACAGGAACTTCCACGGGTGCTGTTAATGGCCTCAGCAAGAAAAAAACAAAGGCAAAACCCTCCCCTGGCGCACGGGGGCTGCTGCACCTGCTCCGGGTGGATTGCTTTCCTGCGCCTTAAGCCCGTGTCTCTTCTTTCTCAGGCATGAAGCACTTTTCTGTCTTAAGCAGAAGATACGGGCCTACTCCTTTGGACACTCGCTCAGACAGTGAGGTCGACGGTAACCCCCCGAATTAGCACCACACCTTCCAGGGTGCCTCGCACAAACGGAGTCCGCGGGGCGGCAGCAGGGGTGTGCCCGGGGCACTCTCCGATCGCCGGGCGCCGGCGGGCCTGACCCGGAAGAGCTGGCGCGTGGCAACCCCAGCTTCCCTGGCAACCGAGCGGGCTCCCGTAGCAACCAGCCTTCCCGTCGCCTGCGTCCGCGCTCGGGATGCCCCTGCAGGTTAGCGATTACAGCTGGCAGCAGACCAAGACTGCGGTCTTTCTCTCTCTGCCCCTCAAAGGCGTGAGCGTCAGAGACACAGATGTGTTCTGCACGGAAAACTATCTGAAGGTAGGAGCGCGAGTCTAGCCTGCCGGCTTTCGGGGCCGGCCTCTGGGGCTTCGGCGGGAGCGCGGAGGGGCATGCGCAGCAGCTGGTCCTTGCTCCTGAGCCTCCTACATGTTGACACTTTCTTTCTTTCTTTTCTTTTTTTCTTTTTGAGTCAGAGGCTCGCTCCGTCGCCCGGGCTGGAGTGCAGCGGCACGCTCACGGCCACCGCAGCCTCGACCTGCTGAGCTCAGGTGATCCTTCCGCCTCAGCCTCCAAGAAGCTGGAACCACAGGCACACGCCACCACACCCGGCTGATTTTTTTTATTGATTGTAGAGATGAGGTCTTGCCAAGTGGCCCGGGTTGGTCTCGAACTCTGGGCTCAGGCAATCCTCTCACCTCGGCCTTCCAAAGTGCTGGGATTTTAGGAGTGATGCACCGCGCCCAGCCACTTTTTTTTTTTTTTTTTTTTGAGTCGGAGTCTCACTGGCTCCCAAGCTGCAGTGCGGTGGCACACTCACGCTCAACGCAGCTTCGACCCGCTGGGCTCCGGCGATCCTTCCGCCTCAGCCTTCCAAGTAGCTGGAACCACAGGCGCGCGCCACCATGCCCGGCTAATTTTTTTATTTATTGTAAAGACGAGGTCTCACCATGTTGCCCAGGCTGTCTCGAACCTCTGGGCTCAGGCAGTCCTCTCGCCTCCACCGCCCAATGTGTTAGGATTACAGGCGTGAGCCATCGCTCCCGGCCTATTTTAATACTATTTAAAAAGAAAGAAAGAAAAGAATCCCATACAGGTGAAACACCATGTGTGGACAGTTCAGAAATTACTTTTATCCAGGACTTCATATGCCTTGCTAATCTTTCACTACCTGGAATAAATTTAGTGGGCCTTTTAGAAAGTTATTTTGGCCTTTTTCGCATATTTAACACGTGTCCTTAATTTGCGTTCCTAATTTAATTTCCGTTTTCATTCTGAATAGGTCAACTTTCCTCCATTTTTATTTGAGGCATTTCTCTATGCTCCCATAGACGATGAGAGCAGCAAAGTGAAGATTGGGAATGACACGGTTGTCTTCACCTTGTATAAAAAAGAAGCAGTCATGTGGGAGACCCTTTCTGTGACAGGTAATAAGTTCTTTATTCAAAGATGTTCATATGGTTGTGCTTTTTCTGTTTCAGACCTTTTAAAAAATTCTCTTTTGAAACAATTATGTTGTGTAGGGGAAGATAGCTTTTCCTTTTAACTCTCCTAGGTTTGACAGCTGGTTCTATGTAATTACCAATAGGCTGATTAACAGAAGAAAAGGTATAGAAAAATATTAATTTTTAATATTAGTGTAGGGGGCATCACAGGAAAAAAAGTGACTATCCCCCAAAGCAGTGAGATTAGAGAGCTTGTAGAACCTCTTAATAGGGGAAGGAATGAGAGGTATAGGTCCCTTAGGACAGTCAATTTTTAGGAAAGGTGAATGGGTACTTAGAAGAACAGATAGAAGATAGGTTGTAACAAAGTTTGTCTGAGTATAGTGTCGACTTCTATTCTGTCCTATAATAGGAGTAAATGTTCCCTGGTTAATGAAAATCCAGATGAAGGGATTTATGACAATTGAGTTCCTTTTGGAAAATCAATTTTTAAGCAGATGAGTTTAGAGAAAGTCTCTGTGTAATTGCTGTTTTTCAAGTGCCGTTAGCTCAAAATAATCAATATATCAAAGCAGCATATTTTAGGGTGGCATGTCCTGAACTCCTTCAATTGCATTTTGAGGAAAAAAAAAAGTCCATGAGCCTAATTTAAATGAGATAGTGCTTCTGCTGCCACTTAAAATTAATTAGCCTAAAGATTGAATTATTCAAAGACACATTAAGCAGAAGATGTGGACTTGTATCTTAGGGGATAAGCCCTCCTACTATAGCCTTTATTGAGAACTTAACTTTGTATTAGGCATTAACATATCTGTTGATCCTTTGTACAACCTAATCACTTAGGTATTGTTACCCCTTTTTACAAGTGAGGCTACTGGCACATGCAAAGGTTGAATAATTGGCAAAAGTCACACACCTAGTAAGTGGCAGACTGGAACTGGAGTATTAGCAGTTTCACTCTAGAGCAGATATCCTCAGCTTACATATTTCAATCACCTATGGGACTTTAAAAGGATACAGATGCCTGAAACTCACTCTAGGCAAATCAAATCAGTGTCTCTGAGTAGGACTCAGTGTTGGTAGTTTTTAAAAAGCTTTCCGGGGATTTTAATATGCTACCAAAGTTGAGATCCCTGTTTTAAAGCTATGACTCTGTAGTCTTAATTAGTACCCTGTGCTGATGTCAGTATTAGCTTTGTGGGTCAGTAATTGTCCTCTACTGTTTTAGCTCTGTTTTCCTCCCACCTCTTCTGGTTGTCATGTTTTCTAATATTTTGTATTTACTGCCTGGAACTTCTCTTATGTCTCTGGAATTAAGTCTAAGTATGAACTATTGAGAATGGAAGAGATTGCAACCATTCTTCTTATTAGGGTGGAAGGAGCAAGTCAGCTCTCTGGGGCCTCCTGTACTGGGAGGACACTACCTCCCAAAAGGCCTCACCTCCAAATACCATCACATTAAGGGTAAGGATTTTAACATATGAATGCTGAGTAAACACAAACATTCACATCATAGCAAATAGCACCAGTAAGTCCCAAATATGTTCATATCACAGATATATCTTTTATATTCATCGCTACTTTGAAATTACAATGTTTGTTAGACTTATAGCTGTATATTATTTAATGTATTAATAAAGAAACACATCTTAGTATATCACAATTTTATTTTTATTTATTTATTTATTAATTTTTGAGTCGGAGTCTCACTCTGTTGCCTGGGTTGGAGTGCAGTGGCATGGTCAAAGCTACCGCAGCCTCAACCTTCTATGCTCAGGTGATCCTTCCACCTCAGCCTTCCAAGTAGCTGGAACTATAGGTGTGTGCCACCACACCTGGCTTTTTTTTTTTTTTTTTTTTTACTTTCTTGCAGCGACAAGGTCTCGCCAAGTTGCCCAGGTTGGTCTTGAACCCCTGGACTCAGGCAGTCCTCTCGCTTCCACAATTACAGGCATGAGCCACTGCACCCGCCACACAGTTTTAATATTTAATATCTTGTGAGTGTTTTGATATAACTGAGTTTCTTTGTAACTTTGTGTATTTTATTTCATACATTTTAAAACATTGTGAAGGGGTCCATAAGGTTTCACTAATCTGTTAAGTGATTTGCTGCACAAAAAAGGTTAAGAACCCATGCCTAGGGTATGATTCAACCCTCAACCCAACCTCCCCATCTCCTCCCCTGATTTTATCTGCCCCCCTCCAAGTTTTCTTTTCTCCCTTTCCATGGTTTTTTTTCCCCCTGCTGAAAGCTAGATTCCTTCCCTCAGGGCCTGATCCCTACTTCTTTAAGATAATTTACCCACTAATGGGTCACAGCCTACAGTTTGTAAAACAATGAGCCACACTGAATATAAAATAACTGTGAATGGTAAAATTCTATATATATAAACATGTCATGCTACTTTGTAATTTTCCTAGGGCTTGCCCTATATTCTCATCGTGTATAAATTATCACTTTATGTTTGTGGAGGTGATTAATCATTTCAGGTGATCTCAACCTGTCTTTTCTAGGAAACTCTATAGTGATGGTTTATTATGATCAGATTTATAAGCAAATAGCCTGGATTTCTCAACAGAGATGGAAGAGGATAGATGTGTTCCTGCCCCTTTATGCTAGTCCTCTGCCTCTTGTGTATCTCCCCCATTTCCTTTTCTTCTTCTTCCTCATTCTATAGCAATTCATTATTATTACAATTAATTGCTTGCCTTTTAATGTTACCTTCTAAGCCACTTTAATACTGAAAAATGTTTTCTCTTTGTGAAATTGGGTAAAAAAAAAAATCTCATCCTGGATCAATATGTTAAGTAGTTTTCTCCTAAGTAAGACAAATTTATCATAATCATAATTTAGTAATATTCCTTACATTTTAGTTGACAAAGAGGTGATGCAAAGAATCAGAGAAAAATCTATTTTACAAGCACAAGAGAGAGCAAAAGAAGCCACAGAAGCAAAAGCTGCAGCAAGGCGAGAAGATCAAAAATATGCACTAAATGTCATGATGAAGGTAAGTTGCAGATTGATAGCCAAATCCTCTAAAGATATAATAGTATACTGTGTAAGAATAATTAATTCCAGCCAGGCGTGGTGGCTCACATCTATCATCCTAGGACTTTGGGAGGCTGAGGTGAGAGGATTGCCTGAGCCCACAGGTTCAAGATCAACCTGGGTAACTTGGCGAGACCTCATCTCTACAATAAATTAAGAAAAATTAGCCGGGTGTGGTGGTGCATGCCTGTAGTTCCAGCTACTTGGAATACTGAGATGGAAGGATCACCTGAGTCCAGCAGGTCGACGCTGCGGTGACCGTGAGCATGCCACTGCACTCTAGCCTGGGTGACAGAGTGAGACTCTGACTCAAAAAAAGAAAAAAAAAAGAATAATTAATTCCAACTACTGTAATTCCTCAGCATTTTGCTCATACTTTGTTTATAGGACTTACTATATTATATAGGCGATCTGGTATTCACATGTGTTCTTGAAAATCTATGTGAAAGTGGAAGGTACCAAACGTTGGATAATTGTTTCAGGGTGAGGGTTCTATTTCTAGGAGAGTGAAGATTCATAAAGTTTCTCTGGTGTGTTTTACTTCTCTTTTAATCTTGGATTAATGGACATGATTGTTTAAAACTAGAAAAGCATAGAGTAAACACTAAATATTGACCAATTAATTTATTTTTAACTGATGAGGCTTTTAAGTGAAAGTTTTAGTCAGCAATAAATTTTTTGAATATATGAGAGAGACCCCCAAAAAATGGAATTATTTTTTGCAGGGCAGGCTTCTTGTAGTATAGGCTTCCTTTGCTAGGTAAATATTCTAGGAACCCATTGATATTAGCATACCAGCTAGCATTGTTGTGAGAGGCTGTGTTCAGCTTCAGTGAATTTTTTTTTGGAGATTCTTTCAGTGTGTTTGCCCATTTCATGATAGGTGATTTATGAGTGCACCTGCCCACACTGCACTAAGTGTTCAGCAATTTTGACCAAAAGCTGCATGACCCCCATGTCTCACCCTCTCTGTTCACCCTATCTCACCCTGAGTGACTTATTTTTGTTTTCCTGGATAAAAAAAGTTCTCAAAGGGAAGTGTTTTGCCTGTGTGAAAGAGGTGAAACAAAAAATGGCAGAAGCACTAAAAGACATCCATATTGATGAGTTAAAAAACTGTTCTGAGGCTGGGCGTGGTGACTCATGCCTGTAATCCCAGCACTTTGGGAGGCCAAAATCAGAGGATTACCTGAGCCCACGGGTTCGAGACCTCATCTTTACAATAAATCAAGAAAAATTAGCCGAGTGTGATGGTGCATGCCTGTAGTTCCAGCTACTTGGAAGGCTGAGGTGGAAGGATCGCCTGAGCCCAGCAGGTCGAGGCTGCGGTAGCTTTGACCATGCCACTGCACTCCAGCCTAGGTGACAGAGTGAGACTCCAGCTCAAAAAAACCAAAAAATAACAACCAAAAAAACCTGTTCTGAGCTGTGGAAAAAACATCTCAATAAGTGTATTGCATCAAATGGAGAGTACTTTGAGGGTGACCAAAGTGGAAATATGCAAGAATAAATACATAATTTTTATTAAATAAATTCCATTTGGGGGGGTCCCCTTCATAATCCACATATCATACAATATACCCATATAAAGTGTACAATTTAATGAGTATATTTGTAGTTGTGTAATCATTACCACAGCCAATTTTAAAACATTTTCATTACTCCCCACAGAAACCAAATACCCATTAACGATTACTCCATATTCTCCCTGACCCCTAGTCCTAGACAACTACTAATCTAGTTTCTGTCTCAATAGATTTACTGATTCTGACTAATTTTTACAAGTAATTTCTTATCTCAGATTCTCATTTTGCATCATGAAATGATTAAAGAATCTATAAGTATTAGCAAGAGTTCTATGGATCTGTGACTCTTCTTTGGATTTGCATCACTGACATTATTTTTATAATAAATAGTCCAAAATTCCAAAGATTTCTCCATTTATTTTATCACTTTTACTTGCCTTTTAAATAGAGTTTATGGTTATATACTTTGTCTTTTACATAGTGATTGAACATATCATCAGGTAGCCAAATATAGCCTTTAGTATACTTAATTTCCATCTTTTCTTGATTATATTATCATAGATATCAGCCTTTTGATTTCATTTTCCTAAATTTTTAAAAATTAAAATAATATAAAATTTGTGACAATAGATAAATATTTACTGAACTAATAAAATTGTTAAATAATGACACATACTGCTGTATTGATAAATATGCCAGAACAGAACAATTGACTGACAAGAAACAGTACCATGCTATATCTTGAAGTTATTAATTGACTGACAAGAAACACTACCATGCTATATCTTGAAGTTATTTGGAAAGGTAGGTTAGAGGAATTAATGTATAAAATATAAAAATGTGGGTTATATTAAAGGGATAGAGCCTATGAAAGCCTATAGTGTGTTCTACAAACTATTTTATCTCTTCCTCAGTTGTGTTGGGACTATATTTTCTTTCATCCTTATTATAGCATTGTCAAGTGAATAGATGCTCAAATATTTGAATGAATTAATTTGAATACATTCCTCTAGTACTGTGTAATCATAGCAAAATTCTACTCTAGTGGTTAGCTGAAGTTATTTTTTACTCTGTACAATCTTAGATACTATTTAGAAAAGACCTTTGGGCCAGGTGCAGTGGCTCAGCCTGTAATCTCGTGCTTTGGGAGGCTGAGGTGAGTGGATTGCCTGAGCCCATGGGTTCGAAACCCGCCTGGGCAACTTGGTGAGACCTCATCTTTACAATAAATCAAAAAATAGCCAAGTGTGGTAGTGCACGCCTGTAGTTCCAGCTACTTGGAAGGATCGCCAGAGCCCAGCAGGTCCAGGCTGTGGTGGCCGGGAGCGTGCACTGCACTCCAGTCTGGGTGACAGAGTGAGGCTCCAACTAAAAAAAAAAAAAAAAAAAAAAAAAGAAGGGAGGATTACTTGAGACCAGCTTAGGCAACATATTGAGACCTCGTCTCTACAAAAAAATTGCTGGGTGTGGTGGCACAGGCTGAGGCAGAAGGATTGCCTAAGCCTAGGAGGTCAAGCCTGCAGTGAGCTGTGATTGTGCCACTGCACTCCAGTTTAGGTAACAGAGTGAGACCCCTAACTCAAAAGAAAAGAGGGCCAGGAGTAGTGGTTTATGTCTCCAATCCCAGCACTTTGGGAGACCAAGGTGAGAGGATTGCCTGAGCCCATGGGTTCGAGACCAACCTGGGCAACTTGGCGAGACCTCATCTCTACAATAAATTAAAAAATTAGCTGGGTATGGTGGTGCATGCTTGTAGTTCCAGCTACTCGGAAGGATGAGGCGAAAGGATTGCCTGAGCCCAGCAGGTTGAGGCTGTGGTGGCTGTGAGCATGCCACTGCACTCCAGCCTGGGTGACAGAGTGAGAATCCGACTAAAAAAAAAAAAAAAAGAAAGAACTTTGATGATCCTATGAGAGCAAATGAAGAGCTATGACAACTAAAGGCAACCTATTATTAGCTTAAACCATAAAGTAGCTTGAAACTTGAATGCCATCTACCAAACAAGAGTAGTTTTTAAAGTAATAACCTTTTAAAAATAATTAACAGGGCTAGTGCTAAGGTTCACTGTGTCAATTCAATTCGCTTTGCTGTATGCTCAGGCTACAATAATAGAATGCTACAGAGTACGTGACTTAAACAATAGAAATTTATTTTCGCACAGTTCTGGAGGCTAGAAATCCCAGATCAAGGTCTGGTGGGACCTCTTTCCGGTGAGGGCTCTTCCTGTTTTTCAGGCCTTCTTGCTGTGTTCTCATGTGGCAGAAAGAAAGAGCATGCAAAGGAGCTCTTTTGTGTTTCTTTTTTTTTTTTTTTTGAGTTAGTCTCACTCTGTTGCCTAGGCTGAAGTACAGTGGCATGCTCATATCCACCCCAGCGTCGACCTGCTGGGTGCCAGTGATTCTTCCACCTCAGCCTTTCAAGTAGCTGGAACTTCAGGTGTGTACTACAACAACCGGCTAATTTTTCTTGATTTATTGTAGAGACGAGGTCTCACTAAGTTGCCCAGGTTGGTCTCGAACCGGCGGACTCAGGCAATTCACTCGCCTTGGCCCCCCAAAGTGCTGGGATTACAGGTTGACTCAAGCCTGTAATCCCAGTACTTTGGGAGGCCGAGGCGAGAGGATTGCCTGAGCCCACGGGTTCGAGACCAGCCTGGACAACATGACGAGATGTCGCCTCTACAATAAATCAAAAAATTACCTGGGTGTGGTAGCGCATACCTGTAGTTCCAGCTACTTGGAAGGCTGAGGCAGAAGAATCACCTGAACCCAGCAGGTTGAGGCTGTGGTAGCCGGGAGCGTGCCACTGCATTCCAGCCTGGGTGACAGAGTGAGACTCTAACTCAAGAAAAAAATTATTTTTAGCTTTTATCTTAACATACCTTTAAAAATATCTTATTCATCTAAAGATAATAACTATGCTGTAGACGTATAGAAAATGTAGTGATATTAAAGAGCACAGACTTTGAAACAAGTGAACTCACCGAGCGCAGTGACTCACGCCTATAATCCCAGCACTTTGGAAGGCAGAGAGAAGTGGAATGCCTGAGCCTGGAGTTCGAGACCAGCCTGGGCAACATGGCGAGAGCTCGTCTCTACAATAAATCAAAAAATGAGCTGGGTGTGGTGGTGCGTGCCTGTGGTTCCAGCTACTTGGAAGGCTGAGGCAGAAGGATCGCCTGAGCCCAGCAGGTAGAGGCTGTGGTGGCCACAAGTGTGCCACTGCACTCCAGCCTGGGTGACAGTGAGACTCTGATTCAAAAAAAAAAAAAAAACCAGAGAGAGAATCTCCTACTTCTGAACTGCACATGTAAACCCAGTTCAAGGTGGTAAATGAAATAAGCAAATTCTACCACTTTATGATCCAAAACAAAACTCTCTGTACCTGTTATCTCATCTATGAAAATTGAAGTTTTAAAAATACCATATTTACAGAAGTATGAGATGTGTTTATTTATACCCAGCCTTATTCTAGAAAAGAAAAGGAATTTCCTTTTTTTTTTTTAGTATGGGTGTCACTCTGTTGCCCAGGCTGGAGTGCGGTGGCACAATCAGGACTCACTGCAGCCTCAGCCTCCTGGACTCAGGTAGTCCTCCTACTTCAGCCTCCTGAGTAGCTGGGTCTAAAGATGCATGTCAAAACTACCAGCTAATTTTTAAAATTTTTTTGTAGAGATAAGGTCTCATTATGTTGCCTTGGCTGGTCTCAAATTCCTGGACTCAAGCAGTCTTTCTGCCTTAGTCTTCCAAAGTGTTGGAATTACAGGCATGAGCCACTGTGCCAAGCAAGAAAAGGAAACTGAAGCAGAGTTTTAGAGCTCAAATGAAATAGTATATTCAGAAATTTCTAGAATAGTATCTGATTCATAGAAGGCTTGGCATATTTATGATTTAAGTGATTTTTGGTTGCTGTATTCTACCCTCATATTTTCAGTTTATCTTATCTTTCATATATCCTGCTTTCTGTTGTTTTTCTAGTCTCCATAGTAGTATTTAATATTTAATAAAAGTTAATGATGATCTAAGGCATTTTTCCTTTTTTTTTTCTTTTTTTGAGTTGAAGTCTTACTCTGTCCCCCAGGATAGAGTGTGGTGGCACGATCACTACTGCACCCTCAATCTACTGGGCTTATGCGATCCTTCCACCTCAACTTTCCAAGTGGCTACAACTACAGGCACGTGCCACCCTGCCTGGCTTACTTTATTTATTTGTTTATTGTAGAGATAAGGTCTTGCTAAGTGCCCAGGCTGATTTTCTGTCTTGTTTCTTTTCTTTTCTTTCTCTCTCTCTCTCTTTCTTTTTATTTTTAGAATAGAAGTCTCTCTCTGTCCTTCAGGCTGGAGTGCCGTGACATGTTCTTGGCCACAGCAGCCTTGACCTGCTGGGCTCAGGTCATCCTTCCGCCTCAGCCTTCCAAGTAGCTGGAACCACAGGCAGGTGCCATGACACCCAGCTAAATTTTTAATGTATTATAGAGGAGAGGTGTCACCAAGTTGCCCAGGATGGTCTCGAACCCCTGGGCTCAGGCAATCCTCTCACCTCTGCCTCCCAAAGTGCTGGAATTACAGGTGTGAGCCACCACACCCAGTGATTTTTCTGTCTTTTTGAATGCACAATTCTTATTTATTTTACTGATCGTTCTTCTTTATGCAATTTTTATATCTATTTGAAATTTGAGTTTTAAAACCATATATATCTTGATACTGAGACCAACTGCCACATAAATCATTTTCATTTTTTGAGAGATTGAATTCTTAGTTATTTAAGTTCCATTTTGATATTAGCTCACATTTCTTTTTTCCATGTCCTCTTTTTTGCTTTTGAAACAGCTTCATAAATAACTCTCTTTTCTGTCTTACTCCTCAATGCTACTTTAAAAATTATTTTTTAAAATTGTGATGAAATACATATAACTTAATATTTACCATCTTAACCAATTTTTTTTTTTTTTGAGTGGGAGTCTCACTCTGTCACCCAGGCTGGTGTGCAGTGGTATGCTCATGGCCACCGCAGCCTCAGTCTGCTGGTCTCAGGTGATCCTTCTGCCTCAGCTTCCCAAGTAGGTGGACCCACAGACATGCGCCACCACACCTGGCTAATTTTTTTTATTTATTGTAGAGACGAGGTCTCACCATGTTGCCCAGGCTGGTCTCAAACCCGTGGACTCAGGCGGTTCTCTTGCCTCTGTCTCCCAAAGTACAGGAATTACAAGTGTGAGCCACTGTGCCCCGCCATCTTAACCAGTTTTAAGTATACAGTTCAGTGGCATTATGTTACATATATGTTTATGAATGTACATTCATCTGTTGATGAGAACTTGGGTTACTTCCACCTTTTGGCTATTATGAATAATGCTGCTATTAACATGGGTGTACAGATATCTTTTTGAGACCCTGCTTTCAGAAATGGTAATGATAATTTTATTTTTAATGTTTTGAGGAAGTGCTATACTGTTTTCCATAGCAGCTGCATCATATTACATTTCCACCAACAGTACACAAGAGTTACAATTTCTTCACATTCTTACCAACACTTGTTTGGTTTTTTATTTTTCTTTTTTGGAGGTAGCCAACCTGTTGAGGTGATATCTCATTGTGGTTTTTATTTTATTTTATTTTATTTATTATTTTATTTTATTTTATTCTTCAATGCCATTTTAATTTGAAATGTATCTCTAAAACCTTCCCATTCACTTTTTAAAAATCCTTTGGGATATTGGTAAGTAGAACTCATATTTTTGCTTCATTTTTTCTTCTCCTATCACTTAGCCTATACTTACTCTTAAAAAAAAAAGTAACAGCAGTATTGATGTATAACTCATATAACATAAAGTTCACTCTTTTACAGTGTAAAATTAGATGGTTTTCAGTATATTCACAAGTTATTCACCATCAATACTATCTAATTCTGGACTATCTCATCATACTAAAAAGGAACCCCATACTCATTAGCAATCACTCCCCACTTTTCTCTCCCCTACAACCCCTTGGGGAGACAGAATCTACTTTCTGCCTGTATGGATTTGCCTACTCTGAACATTTTCCATACAATGTGTGGCCTTTGGTATCTGCCTTGTTTTACTTAGCATAATGTTTTCAGGATTTATCCATGTCGTAGCATTATTTCTCTTGTGGATGAATAATATTCCATAGTGTGGGGATGTACCATATTTTGTTTAATTCATTTATCAGTTGAGGAAAATTTAGGTTCTTTTTACCTTTTGACTATTATGAATAATGTTACTATGAACTCCATGTACAAGTATTTGTTTGAGTACCTGTTTTCAATCCTTCTGTGTAAATAACTAAGGTTAAAATTCCTGTCCTTTGTAATTCTATATTTAACTTTTTGAAAACTTTTAATTTGTTTATTTTAAAGATGTGGGGTACAATTCAGGGTTAGGTATACAAATGTTCATTATGCAGGTACCCTTGTTTATGTGGTGCCCCTTCCTTCCCCAGGCAGATTCCCACTATTCCAGTCGCACCTCCCCCTGCAGTTTCCTGCTACTGCCAATTCTTTTCTTATAGTATTACAATAGTTGTTCTTATAGTATTACAATAGTGAGAACATGTGATACTCAGTTCTTTGTTTCTGTGAAAGATCACTCAGTTATTAAAGAGTCTAAGTCCATCCAGGTTGCTATGAAGTTCATGATTTTGTTCTTCTTTATGGCTGCATAATATTCCATCATGTGATATGTACCACATTTTTTAAATCCAGTCCTCTTTTGATGGGCAGCATGGTGGGTTCCATTTCCTTGCTATTGTGAATAGTGCTGCAATAAACATACGTGTGCAGGTATCTTTTTTTTAGAGTGATTCGAGTTCTTCCAGGTATATTCCCAGTAGGGGGATTGCAGGGTCATATGGAAGGTCAATTTTAAAAAAAATTTATTTATTTATTATAAAGATGTGGGGTACAATCCAGGGTTAAGTATACAAACATTAATCATGCAGGTACCCTTGTTGATGAGGTATACCCCTCCATTCCCTAGCAGTTTCCCTCAACTGCCAGTACCACCCCCCTTCCCCTGACAGTTTTCCACTACTGCCAATCACTTTCTTATAGCATTATAATTATTAAAGGCCACCTTATGAGTGAGAGCATATGGAACTCAGTTCTTTGTTTCTGTGATAAATCACTGAGTATGATCAACTCCAAATCCATCCAATTTGCTGCAGAGTTCATATATTTGTCCTTTTTTATGGCTGCATAATAGTCCATTGTGTATATGTACCACATTTTTTTATCCAGTCGAGCTTCGATGGGCAACACTGTTGGTTCCATGTTTTTGCTATTGTGAATAGAGCTGCAGCAAACATACGTGTGCATTTATCTTTTTCATAGACTAATTTGAGTTCCTCCGGGTATATTCCCAATAGGGGAATTGCTGGGTCATATGGAAGGTCAATTTCTAGTTCTTTCAGAAATCTCCAGACTGTTTTCCAGAGAGGTTGTACAAGTTTGCATTCCCACCAGCAGTATAGAAGTGTTCCTTTTTCTCCACATCCTCGCCAGCACCTGTTGTTGTTTGTTTTGTTAATGATGGCCATTTTTACAGGGGTTAGGTGGTATCTCAGGGTGGTTTTGATTTGCATTTCTCTGATGATGAGTAAGGCTGAGCACTTTTTCATGTGTCTGTTGGCTGCCCATATATATTCTTTTGAGAAGTGTCTATTCATGTCTTTTGCCCTACTTTTTAAAGGGGCTGTTTGTTTTTTTCCCTTCAGTGCATTTGAATTCCTTGTAGATCCTAGATGTTAGGCCTTTGTCAGATACACAGTTGACAAATATATTTTCCCATTCTGTGGGCTGTCTCCCTGCTCTCTTGATGGTTTCTTTTGCTTTGCAGAAGCTCGTTAATTTGATGAGGCCTCACTTGTCTATTATTTCTTGAGGTATTGGCCTTTAGGGTTCTGGATAGAAATTGGTTGCCAGTTCCAATTTCCATAAGGGTGTCTCCTGCATTTTCTAAGATTCTTATAGTGTGAGGTTTTACGTTTAGATCTTTGATTCATTTAGAGTTAATTTTTGTGTATGGTGATAGGTAGGGGTCCTGTTTCAGTCTGGAAGGTCAATTTTTAGATCTTTTAGGGATTGCCACACTGTTTTTCACAGAGGCTGTAGTAATTTATACTCCCACCAACAGTGTAGAAGTGTTCCCTTTGCACTACATCCTCTTGAGCATTTGTTGTTTTTTGAGTTATTGATGATGGTCATCTTGACTGAAGTTCGGTAGTATCTCAGTGTAATTTTAATTTGCATTTATTTGCTGACTAGTGAGGCTGAGCATTTTTTCATGTATCTGTTGGCTGCTCCTATGTCTTCTTTTGAGAATTGTCTATTCATATCTTTTGCCCACTTTGTAATGGGGCTGTATTTTTTTTTTCTTTTCAGCGTATTTGAGTTCCTTGCAGATCCTAGATGTGAGGCCTTTGTCGACCTACAGTTAGTAAATATTTTTTCCCAGTCTGTGGGCTGTCTCCCTGCTCTCTTGATGGTTTCTTTGGTTCTGCAGAAGTTTGTCAGTTTGATGAGGTTCTACTTGTCTATCTTATCTCATATGGCATAAGCACTTGGGATATTGATCAGGAATTGGTTGCCAGTTCCAATTTTCATAAGGGTGTCTCCTGCATTTTCTAAAGTTCTTATAGTTTGAGGTTTTGCATTTAGGTCTTTGATCCATTTAGAGTTGATTTTTGTGTGTGGTGATAGGTAGGGGTCTTGTTTTAATCTTCTGTGTGTTGTCAGCCAGTTTTCCCAGCACCATTTACTGAATAGGTTCTCCTCTCCCCGGTCGTTGGTGTTTGTTTTTTTCTTTTCCCCAGACTTTGTCGAAGATGAGTTGGTTGAGAAATTGAGGTTTTGCTTCTGGAATCTTTATCCTGTTCCACTGGTCTATATGCTTGTTTTTATTCCAATGTCAGGCTGTTTTGATTATTATAGCTTTATAATAGAATTTAAAGTACAGGAGTGTGATACCGCCTCCTTTGTTGTTGTTTTTTTTTGCTGAGAATTGTTTTGGCAATTTGTGGTCGTTTATTTTTCATATGAATTCCTGTAGTGTTATTTCCAGGTATATTTAACTTTTTGAGGAATCATTAAATAGTTTTACATGGTGGCTGCACCATGTTTTATTCCCACCAGCAACATATGTTGCTTCTGATTTTTCTGCATGCTTGTTATTTTTTTTAATTATAGCCAATGTAGTGGGTGTGAAATATATCTCATTTTGGTTTTGATTTGCAGTACCCTAACACTAGTGATGTTGATCATCTTTTCACATTGTTTCATTGTCAGGTACAAATTCTTCCTGGCCCAGTCTTTTGGCAGCTCACTGGCAGCTCTCTGAACCTAGAATGTATAGTAATTCGCATCTTTTGTGCTTGGTTTGACTTCAGGTGGAATTGCAGTTGCAGGAAATTCCCATTCAATATCCTATGAAATTTATTTTAAAGTCAATATCTCACAAGAAAATAATCAGACTTCTAGAAGATGTATTATATCATATAGATATTATATATCACTTCTCAATACATAATTTTCATACCTTAATGTTAGAACTGTGTGGGGGTTTTTTTCTTCCATTTTTGAGACAAAGCATCTTGCTTTGTCACCCAGGCAGGAATGCGATGGTCTGCACCAGGTGTTCACCTTGACTTCCCAATGTGCAAGGATTAGGCAAGAGCTATCTTGCCCAGCCTAAGTCTGTATTTTAAAATAATACAACCTCGGGCCGGGCATGGGGGCTCGCACCTATAATCCCAGCACTTTGGGAGGCCAAGGTGAGAGGATTGCCTGAGCCTATGGGTTCAAGACCAGCCTGGGCAACTTGGCAAGACCTCATCTCTACAATAGGTCAAGAAAAATTAGCTGGGCATGATGACGTATGCCTGTAATTCCAGCTGCTTGGAAGGCTGAGGCAGAAGGATCACTTGAGTCCAGCAGGTTGAGGCTATGGTGACATTGAGCACGCCACTGCCCTCCGGCCTAGGCGACAGAGTGAGACTTTGACTCAAAAGAATAAATAAATAATACAACCTCTAGGAACCTTCATTTCAGCATGTCCATGTTGTAGAATCATACCAGATGCACCATTTAAGTGTAAATTAATTTAAATGCACATGAATGAAATTTAAGTAAAATTAAAAATTCAGTTCTTCAGTCATAGTAGACACATTTGAAATGCTTAATTGGTAATGTGTGGCTAGTGGCTACTGTATTGGATCACACAGACTTCAGTCACTGAAGAAGGTGCTTCCCTATAGGACAGAGGTGAAAATTTTTTTTTTTACCATTAGAAGGTTGGGTAAATAGAGTCAATTATATATACCAATTTTGTAATCTATTACACGGTTTTTTTTTCTTACCCATGTGAGGAAAGTTTATGAAAGGGAAAGAAGTTACCACACTCCTGTACAAGATACTACGTTCACATTCAGTTGATATTTAGCTTTCCTTCCCCTCCCCCCTCCCCTCCTCTGCCTTTCCCTTATCTTCCATCAGAGTCTCACTCTGTCGCCCTAGCTTGAGTACAATGCCACAATCATGACTTACCACAGCCTTAACCTACTGGGCTCAAGTGAATCCTTCTGTCTTAGCCTCCCAAGCAGCTGGGACTACAGGAAAGTACCACTATGGCTGGCTACTTTTATTTTTTTGTAGAGATGATGTCTCGCTATGTTGCCCAGGCTGGTCTCAAACTCCTGGGCTCAAGCGGTTCTCCTACCTTGGCCTCCCAAAGTGCTGGGATTACAGGCATGAGCCATGATATTTAGCATTTCATGTGAAAGTGTCAAATAAATGCTGGCACAAACATAGTCTTGGCAGCAGCATTAAGAGTTCAAATATTTCCACTCACCAGAGAGAAAATCTCTAGTTCACCCTTCTGTTTCCCTTTTTACTAGTCACTCATTTCTTAGATGAGGGTTGGCATAACTTCGGTCCTCAGACAAGTTAAAACTGGGACAAGTAGAAAAGCAAATCTTTGTATATATGTGTTGGGGTGTGTGTGTGTGTGTGTGTGTGTGTGTGTGTGTGTGTGTGTGTGTGTAGGTTTTTGGAGAAGTGACAACTTCTAGAATAACAAATCCTTCTTATTTTTTTTTTAACCACGCACTTAGAAATCAACTAATTAAATGCCTACCCACATTTTACATATAAGTAAAGACAGGCTCGAGAAAGTGACTGCCTAAGATTATATAAGTAATTAATGGTAGATCTGGACTAAAATCTGTGTTCCTTTACTCCCAAATCAATGGTTATTCTACTGAATCATTTACCTTTCCCATTTTAATTCATAATACACTACTATGTATAAACTACTATTGTACACTACTATTATAATACACTACTGTTGTTGCAGACACAATGACAGGAGTTTAGAGGTATGAATAATTAATTATTGTAATTAATTTCTTATTTGAAGCAATGTTGGTTTTTATATGTTTTAAAGAATTTGGAAATTGCAATTTTTACAGATTGAAGAAGATGAGAGGAAAAAAATAGAAAATATGAAAGAAAATGAACGGATAAAAGCTACTAAAGAATTGGAAACCTGGAAAGAATATCAAAGAAAAGCTGAAGAACAAAAAAAAATTTGGAGAGAAGATAAATTACATCAAAAAGAAAAGCAAATTGAAGAAGAAAGGAAAAAATTAAAACATAAAAGTCTTACTAGAAGTTTGACATCTAGAAATCTTGCCACAAAAGGTGAAATAATTACTTTAATATTTTCTGGAAAAGTGAGCCCTATTGGTGAAATAGCTATATGACTTGTTTTTTGGTAAATCTATTCACAGTATTAGGTCACTATTTTGGTATATTGAGAATAAGCAATAAAATAGAAAGACTAAGGTAAAAGACATTTTTTTTTTAGGGGATAGCGAGGTTTTCTAATAAAAATGAGCAAGGTTTCATTCAAGGATTCAGAGAAGAGTGTCTTCTTTGCTGGGTCCTTTTGAAATTTATGAAGGTGTTGTTAAACAGATCCAGCAAGACTTGGAGTGGATTAACAGTGTCAGAAACATTCATTTATTCCTTTAAAATAGGAAACTAGAATTTTACTAAAAGAACTTTTCCTCACATTACTCAGGAAAGTGAATACTGTAAGCAAATCTAGTCTTAAGCAAATAAGTATTACTGCTGGCTTTTAATCCTCATGTGTTCAAAAGCAGATAAATGAATATAATTCTTTATTGAAAACTATGGGTTTGATTTTATCTGATTTTAGAATATTAAACTTTGTTTTGGATATATTTAGTATTTTCCTTATGTTAAAGTACATTTTTATTTAATTCCCATAAATTTAACATTTTAGAATAAAATCACTTATGAAATATATTTATTAGGTGATCATTGTATGCCAGGTGATTTTATTACTGATATCACTCATACTTCACAATAGTTTAGCATAAGTGCTACTATTCTTATTTTAGAGGCAATGGATATTCAGAAAGGATAGTCAGGTATGGTGGTTCACACCTGTAATCCCATCACTTTGGGATTTGTTTAAGCCCAGACCAGCCTAGGCAATATAGTGAGACCTTGTCACTACAAAAAATAAATAAAATTAGCAAAGTGGCACACCCCTGTAGGCCCAGTTACTTAGGAGGCTGAGACTGAAAGATGGCTTGAGCCCAGGAGGTCGAAGTTGAGGTGAACTGTGATCATGCCACTGTACTCCTTACTCCAGTCTGGGTGACACGTCTCAAAGAAAAAAAAGGAAAGAAAGGATAAATAGCTACCAAGGAATCAAGCTTCAACCATGAGTTTAAAAAGTTTAATTTCAACAGAGAACGGAGACTTACTTAAATATGAATGTCTTGAATATACTTGTTTAGTTTTCTGCCTTTTGAAACACAGGCATGAGCTGCTGTGCCCAACTTGAAATACCTTTAAAATTACAGTGAAGGGGGCTGGGCATGAGTGACTCACACCTGTAATCCCAGCACTTTGGAGAGTAGAAGGGAGAGAATTGCCTGAGCTCATGGGTTTGAGACCAGCCTGGGGAACCTGGCAAGACTTCGTCTCTACAATAAATCAAAAAATTAGCCAGGTGTGATGGCACATGCCTGTGGCTCCTGTTATTTGGAAGACTGAGGTAGAAGGATTGTCTGAGCTCAGCAGATTGAGGTTGCGGTGGCTGTGAGCATGCCACTGCACTCCAGCCTGGGTGGCAGAGTGGGACTCTGACTTAAAAAAAAAAATTACAGTGAAGGAACCAAAAATGGCGTGAACTCAAAAGGACAGAATGGAAAAAGTGATTATAGCTGACAAGAAAAGTTAAGAAAATTTAAAAACTGGAAATTGAATAAGTGGCAACTGACTTAGTAAACTAGGGAAAACTAAATTGCAAGCCTAGAGAGAAGGGTAGAATAGCAATAATAAGTAAAAAACTCAAAACTTGTATCCTAGCCATGGTAGCACTTGCCTAGTCCCAGCTTCTTGGGAGACTGAGGCAGGAAGATCACTTGATCCCAGGAGCTTGAGGCTGCAGTGAGCTATTGATCACGCTACTGTGCTCCAGCCTGGATGACAGAAGAAGATCTCATCTTTAAAAAAAAAAAAGTGCAAATTATCAGACAAGGCCTTCAATGTAGCAATTGTAACTATGTTCTATGACAGAAAGAAAAACTTGTAATGAGTGAGAAGACTTAAAAAATAGCATAGAAATATAAAATAGAGCTGGGTGAGGTGGCTCACACTTATAATTCCAACACTTTGGGAAGCAGAGGTGAGAGCTCAGGAGTTCAAGACCATCCTGAGCAACTTGACTGCTCAAACCAAAGATAATGAGAAAATCTTGGAAGCAGCAAAAGAAAAAGACAGATTATAATTCTAATGACTATTGGACTTCTTATTAGTAATTCTGGAGACCAGAATGCAGTGGAACAACATGTTCATAAAGTGCTAAAAGAAAACAAACCTATTAACCCAGAATTCCATAAAACTGTCTTTGTTATTAGTTTCCTAGAGATTCTGTAGCAAATTACCACAAATGTACTTGCTTTAAACAGCAGGAATAGCCAGGCTTAGTGGCTCAGCCTGTAATCTCACGCTTTGGGAGGCTGAGGTGAGTGGATTGCCTGAGCCCGCGGGTTCGAAACCTGCCTGGGCAACTTAGTGAGACCTCTTCTCTACAATAAAAATCAAAAATCAGTCTTCGGTGCTGCCTACAGAGGAGGCAGCCATCTCCTACCCGGCATCATGGCTGCCCTCAGACCCCAGGTGAAACCCAAGATTGTCAAAAAGAGGACCAAGAAGTTCATCCGGCACCAGTCAGACCGATATGTCAAGATTAAGCGTAACTGTCGGAAGCCCAGAGGTATTGACAACAGGGTGCGTAGAAGATTCAAGGGCCAGATCTCGATGCCCAACATTGGTTACGGGAGCAACAAGAGAACAAAGCACATGCTGCCTAGTGGCTTCCGGAAGTTCCTGGTCCACAATGACAAGGAGCGGGAAGTGCTGCTGATGTGCAACAGATCTTATTGTGCTGAGATTGCTCACAATGTTTCCTCCAAGAACCGCAAAGCCATTGTAGAAAGAGCAGCCCAGCTGGCCATCAGAGTCACCAATCCTAATGCGAGGCTGCGCAGTGAAGAAAATGAATAGCCAGCTCATGCACGTTTTGTGTTGAAATAAAACTATAAAAACTGAAAAAAAAATCAAAAATCAGCTGGGCGTGGTAGCACATGCCTGTAATTCTGGCTACTCGGAAGGCTGAGGCGGAAGGATTGCCGGAGACCAGCAGGTCGAGGCCGCGGTGGCCGGGAGCAGCCACTGCACTCCAGTCTGGGCGACAGAGTGAGACTCCAACTCAAAAAAAAACACCAAAAACCCAGCAGGAACGTATTATCTCACACTTCTGGAAGCCGGAAGTCTGAAACTGAAATATTGGCAGGATTGTTTCCTTCTGGAGGCTCTGAGAGGGAATCCTTTCCATACCTCTCTTCTAATTTCTGGAGGCTGTTGTCAATCCTTAGCATTCCTTGGCTTGTAGATGCATTACTCCAATTTCTGCTTCCATTTTCACATATCCTCCTCTTTGTGTATCTGTGTCTTGTCCTTTTCTGTCTCTTATAAGCATACTTATAAGGTCATTGGACTTATGCCACCCAAAATCCAGGATGATCTCATCACAAGATCCTTAACCTAATTACATCTGAAAAGACCCCATTTCCAAATAAGATCATTGAGATGGTTAATTTCATGTGCCAACTTGATTAGGCCATGGGTGCCCAGATATTTGGTTAAACATTTGGGGGGAATGTCTGTTTCTGGATAAGATTGGTATTTCAGTTGCACTGAGTAAAGCAGATTGCCTTCCCCAGCGTTGGTGGACCTCATCAAATCCTTTGAAGGCCAGAACATACTAAAAGTCTGAATAAGGAAAAACCCTCTCTGTGTATCTTTGAGCTAGGACATGAGTCTTCTCCTGTCTTTGGATTCAGACTAGAACTATACCATCAGCTTTCCTGGATCTCAGCTTGCCCTCTGTAGATCTAGGGACTTCTCATTCTCCACTATCATGCGAGCAAATTCCTTATAGTAAATTTCTTTATATATATGTATATATTCTCTATGTGGTCCTGTTTCTCTGGCAAATACAGACTGATATAGGAATCGCAGGAATCAGGAATTAGGACTTGAACATATCTTTTTAAGGCTACTGTTCAACTCACTATAATCCTATAAAAATGAGCCGGCTTGGTGGCTCAGCCTGTAATCCCAGCACTTTGGGAGACTGAGGTGAGTGGATTGCCTGAGCCTGCGGGTTTGAGACCTGCCTGGGCAACTTGGCGAGACCTCATCCCTACAACAAATCAAAAATTAGCCGGGCGTGGTAGCGCACTCCTGTAGTTCCAGCTACTTGGAAGGCTGAGGCAGAAGGATCGCCAGAGCCCAGCAGGTCGAGGCTGCGGTGGCCAGGAGCGGCCACTACACTCCAGTCTGAGTGACAGAGTGAGACTCCAACTCAAAAAAAAAAAAAAAATCCTATAAAAATGAATGTGAAATAAAGATATTTTTGGATAAAGAGTAATTAAGATAATATCTTGCGAGCTAACCTTCATTTCAAGAAATGCTCAATAAAGTTCTTGATATTGAAGGGAAGTAATACCAGAAGGAAACTTGGATCTTCAGGAACAAATTAAAAGTTTGAAAATAGCAAATTCACAAAGCCAAAAACTGGTTTTTTGAAAAGATCAATAAGATGGATAAATGCTTAGCTAGATTAATTGAGAATAAAAAAGAACTTAAATCACCAATGAAATAAATGAAAGAAGAATTATAAATTCTACGGATAGGAAAAAGATAATACTATGAATAACTTTATTTATTTATTTTTTTTTGAGTCAGAGTCTTACTCTGTTGCTCAGGCTGGAAGGTAGTGGCATGCTCACGGCTACCACAGCCTCGACCTGCTGGGCTCAGGATATGCTCTGCCTCAGCCTTCCAAGTAGCTGTAACTACAGGTATGCGCCACCACACCCAGCTAATTTTTCTTGATTTATTGTAGATATGAGGTCTTGCCAAGTTGCCCAGGCTGGTCTCAAACCCATGGGGTTAGGCAATCCTCTCACCTTGGCCTCCCAAAGTGCTGGGATTATAGGCGTGAGCCACTGTGCCTGACCAATACTATGAATAACTTAAATGTCTACACAGTAGGCAATTAATATGATATTGATTAATTTACTGAAAAATAAAGTATGTCATAATTGACACAGATGAAAGAGGAAATCTGAAAAGATATAAATCAATTGGCCATTAGAAATCTTTCCACAAAGAAAACTAGACTTCAGTGATATCACTAGAGTTGTATCAAACATTCAATAATGTTTAAGAAATATTACCAATTTTACCTAAAATCTTTCATAAAGTAAGAGGAGGAGGGTGGATTTCCCAACTGGCTTTTTTATTTTTGAGGCCAGCATATTTCAAATATCAAATGTTGACAAAGATATCACAGAGAAAGAAAACTGCAGACTTATATTCCTTATGACTATAAATGCAAACAACTTGATTAAAATAGTACCAAATTGAATCCTGTAATAAATAAGAAGGGTAGTACAATGTGGTCAAGTAAAGTTTATTACAAGATTACATAAGGTTGGTCTAGCATTTCAAAATTATTCAGTGTAGGCCAGGTGTGGTGGCTCATGCCTATAATCCCAGCACTCTGGAAGGCCAAGGCAAGAGGATTGCCTGAGCTCAGGGGATCAAGACCAACCCAGGCAACTTGATAGGACCTTGTCTCTACACTAAATAAAAAAATTAGCCGGTTGTAGTGGCATGTGCCTGTAGTTTCGACTACTTAGAAGGCTGAGGAGGAGGGATCACCTGAGCCCAGCAGGTCAAGGTGGTGGTGACCGTGAGCTTGCCACTGCACTCCAGCCTGGGCAATAGAGTGAAACCCCAACTCAAAAAAAAAAAAAAAAAAAAAAAAATATATATATATATATAATAAAAATTATTCAATGTAATTCATTGTGTTAACAGAATGGAGGAGTAGTGATCATTCCAATATTGCAGAATGACATTTGACAAAACCCAACACTCATCTATAATACAAACTTCTCAGCAAATTAGAAAGAAACTTTCCTTTCTTTTTTTTTTTTTTTTTTTTTTTGAGTTGGAGTATCACTCTGTCGTCCAGACTGGAGCACAGTGGCACGCTCCCGGCCACCACAACCTCATCCCGCTGGGCTTCAGCGATCCTTCCACCTCAGCCTTCCAAGTAGCCAGAATTACAGACACGCACTACCACGCCCGGCTAATTTTTTTTTGATTTATTGTAGAGACGATGTCTTGCCAAGTTGCCTGGGCAGGTCTTGAACCCGCAGGCTCAGGCATTCCACTCACCTCGGCCTCCCAAAGCGCTGGGATTACAGGCTGAGCTACCGAGCCCAGCCGAGAAAGAAACTTTCTCAATTTGATAAGGACTTTTAACAAAAAAATCTATAGGAAACATTATATTTTCTAGTGAATGCATGAATGCTTTGCCTCATGGGTACAAGAACAAGGCAAGGATGTACACTTTCACTGCTTCAGTATTGTACTGTAGGCTCTAAACATTGTATTACGACAAAAAAGAAGTAAACGGGGTAAAGATTAGACAGACCAGGCGCGGTGGCTCATACCTGTAATCTCAGCACATTGGGATGTAGAGGTGAGAATATTGTCTGAGATCAAGGGTTCAAGACCAGCCTGGGCAACGTGGTCAGACATTGTCTCTACAATAAATCAAAAAAACAACTGAACATGGTGGCATGCGCCTGTAGTTCCAGTTACTCGAAAGGCTGAGATGAAAGGATCACCTGAGCCCAGCAGGTTGAAGCTGCAGTGGCTGTGAGCATGCCACTGCTCTCCAGCCTGGACAACATAGTGAGACTCTGACTTTAAAAAAAAAAAGAAAAATTATACAGGAACAAGTAAAAAGTGACTTTTTTTAGATCACATGATTGTCTATGTAGATATCCCCAAGGAGGCCGGGTACGATGACTCAGCCTGTAATCCCAGCACTTTGGGAGGCTGAGGAGAGTCGATTGTTTGAGCCTGGGGATTCAAGACCAGCCTGGGCAACTTGGTGAGACCTTGTCTCTACAATAAATCACAAAAATTAGCTGGGCATGGTGCAAGAGGATTGCCTGAGCTCAGGGATTCAAGACCAGCCAGAGAAACATGGCGAGACCTTGTTTCTACAATAAATAAAAAAATCAGCCGGGTGTGGGGGTGCATGCCTGTGATTCCAGCTACTTGGAAGGCTGAGGTAGAAGAATCACTTGAACCCAGCAAGTTGGGGCTGCAGTGGTTGTGAGCATGTCACTGCACTCCAGCCTGGGCAACAGATTGAGACTGACTCAAAAAAAAAAAAGATGGAAGCAGCTGGGCTCCATGGCTCAGCCTGCAATCCCATACTTTGAGAGGCTGAGGTGAGTGAACTGCCTGAGGCTGTGGGCTCAAGACCTGCCTGGGCAACTTGGCGAGACCTCATCTCTACAATAAATCAAAAATTAGCTGGGCATGGTAGCACACCTGTTGTTCCAGCTACTTGGAAGGATGAGGCAGAAGGGTGGCCAGAGCCCAGCAGGTCGAGGCTGCAGTGGCCGGGAGTGGCCACTGCACTCCAGTCTGGGCAACAGAGTGAAACGCCAACTAAAAAAAAAAAAAAAAAAAAAAAAGATGGAAGCACAGATCACTTGAACTGTGCTTGGATCGCCACTGGTCAAACATTTCAAGTATGAGAATAAAATGCATCCCCATCACCTACATTTGGAAATTTAAAATAAAGATTGTCCCTAATAATTCAAGGGTCAAAGATAAAAACCAGGGAACAAAAATGGTGCAGGAAATAAAAGTTGAGCTGGCCAATATAAGAAAGGTTCAATCTGAAATTCTGGAAACGAACGAATTCCTTCCTGGAATTTCAAAACACAGTGACATGCCTGAGCAGTAGAATCAACCAAGCAGAGAATTTCAGAGAATGTCAGAGCTTGAGGATCAAAATATTGAACTAACTCAGTATGACAAAAACAAGGAGAAAAGGCTCAAGAAGAATGAGCAGAGTCTATGAGAGATTTGGGATTATGTAAAGAGACCAAATCTACAGTTGATTGAAATCCCTGACAAAGAAGGAGAAACTGAGAACACCCTGGAACAAGCCTTCCAAGTGGTCATCCAAGAAAATTTCCTCTATCTGGCAAAAGAGGCAATTATCCAAATGTAAGAGATCCAGAGAACTCCTGCAAGGTATTATATGAGAAGATCATCCCCAAGACACATAGTATCCATCTCCATAAGGTAAGCGTGAAAGAAAAAAACCCTAAAGACAGCTAGAGAGAAGGGATAGTCTATCTACCAGAGTAAAGAGTAAAAAAAAAAAAAAAAACACATCATAAGCTGCCGTGTTACCAGTGATGTTTTGTATTTCTTATTGAAGAAAACATTTTTGGTTTATTTGTTTAGGATTTAGAAGTAGTTTTGGGGGTACCTGCATGATCAATGTTTGTATACCTGACCCTGAATTGTACCCCACAACTTTATAATAAATAAATAAATTTTAAAAATAAAAATTAAAAAAATTTTAAAAAACCAAATCAAACAAAAAAAGAAGTAGTTTTGATGCGTACTTTAAAAGTCAGTTTGATTGTTAACTAGAAAATGGTAAATAAATGACTTGCTGCTATTGCTTTTGAAGGAAATAATTCAGAAAATATATTTTCTGAGAAGTTCAAGGAAGTCAGTATTCCTGCTCCTCGCTCTGTTGGCAGTATTAAAATCAAGTTTACCCCTCGAGTATTCCCAACAGCTCTCCGTGAATCACAAGTAGCAGAAGAGGAGGAGGTAGATATATTTGCCTTAGTTACAACTACTACAAATGAAACTGCTTTATTTTTACTTCATCTATTTAAATTAGTACTGGTTCTGAATTTTTTATATATTCATTATGTTAAAAATATTTCATGAGTATATTTTAGCATTTGCTTATGAGAAAATATATTTTGCAAATTTTTTTGGCTCTAGGATACTAATGAGAGAACACAGATTTAGTATATGTACAGTATTATTGTTTATTCCAAAAGGTACACTGTTGTACTTGCCATTTATTTTATCAAATACATCATTTTCTATAATACATTTATAAACTTATGTTTATAAACATAAGTATGTCGATATGTTTTTTGGAAAGAAGAGATTTGGGAATTAATATAGTATTACAATTAATTATTACTCATAACAGATATTTCTAATGTGATACTTTAGAATTAATATCTTTCCTTCATTTATAAATTCTTGAGTCCTGGATTTCAAATATTGTATCTTTAGTTATATAAGTACTAAGGACTACATTCTTTTTTCCTGTAAGGTTTGAATTGATGTCTCTTTCAATTGAAAAATTGTCACCCAGATGCAGGGGCTCACGCCTGTAATCCCAGCACTTTGGGAGGCTTAGATGAAAGGATCGCTTGAGCCCAGGAGTTTGAGACCAGCCTGAGCAACATAATAAGACCTTATTTCCAAAGAAAAAAAAAGCTGGGTGTGGCGGCTCATGCCTGTAATACCAGTGCTTTGGGAGGTGGAAGCAAGAGGATTGTCTGAGCCTGCGGGCTCCAGATCAGCCTGGGCAACAATCTGAGACCTTGTCTCTACGATAAATCAAAATGAGCCAGGTGTGGTAGCGCGCGCCTGTAGTTCCAGCTACTCGGAAGGCTGAGGCGGAAGGATCGCGGAGCCCAGCAGGTAGAGGCTGCGGTGGCCGGGAGCGGCCACTGCACTCCAGTCTGGGTGACAGAGTGAGACTCCAACTCAAAAAAATAAAAAATTAAAAAATAAAAATAAAAAATAAATGAATAAATCAAAAAAAGTAGCTGGGTGTGGTGGCGCACACCTGTAATAAAAGCACTTTGGGGGTGGAGGCAAGAGGATTGCCTGAGCCTGCAGGTTCCGGATCAGCCTGGGCAACAATGTGAGACCTCATCTCTACAATAAATCAAAAAAAGTAGCTGGGTGTGGTGGTGCACTCCTGTAGTTCCAGCTACTTGGAAGACTGAGGCAGAAGAATTGCCTAAGCCCAGCAGGTTGAGGCTGTGGTGACTGTGAGCATGCCACTGCACTCCAGCCTGGGTGGCAAAGTGAGACTCTTCCTACAAAAAAAAAATTATCCAGGCATGGTGTTATGCCTATAGCTCCTGCTGCTTGGGAGGCTGAGATAAGAGAATCACTTGAACCCAGGATGTCAAGGCTGCAGTGAGCTATGATTGTGCCAGGCATGGTGGCTCAAGTTTGTAATCCCAGCACTTTGGGAGGCCAAGGTGAAAGGATTGCCTGAGCCCAGGGGTTCAAGACCAGCCCAGGCAACTTGGTGAGACGTCATCTCTACAATAAATCGAAAAGTTATCCGGACATGGTGGCACATGCCTACAGTTCCAGCTACTTGGAAAGACTGAGGCAGAAAGATCACCTGAGCTCAGCAGGTCCAGACTGCGGTAGCCAAGAGCATGCCATTGCTTTCCAGCTTAGGCAACAGAATGAGACTCTGACTCAATAATAATAATAATAATAATAATAATAAAAAAAAATTTAAACAATTTAAAAAATCACCCAGGCATGGTGGTGTGTACCTATAGTCCCAACTACTCAGGAGGCTAAGGCAGAAGGATCATCTAAGCCTAGGATGTCAAGGTTGTGGTGAGTTGTGATTGTGCCACTGCATTCCAGCCTGGGTAATAGCTTGAGTTACCAACTAAAAAAAAGTTTGAAAATTTGTGGAAATAACTGAAGATCCTTAAAACATAATGATAATATATAAATCTTAACTTATTTCTTTTTGTTGAACAATATATTATTTTTATATTTTATTTCTAAAATTATTTCTATAATTATACAGTTATAATTATTTAAAAATCATTTGTATATCATTCTTTCCTTTGCAGTGACATGCTCATGGCCACTGCAGCCTGGATCAGCTGACTTAGATGATCCTTCTGCCTCAGCCTTCCAAGTAGCTAGAACTACAGGCACGCACTCTGCTATGTCTAGCTAATTTTGTTTATTTATTGTAGAGACAAGGTCTCACAATATTGCCCAGGATGTTCTCGAACTTGGACTCAGGCAGTCCTCTGGCCTCTCCTTCCCAAAGTGCTGGTATTATAGGCGTGAGCCACTGCACCTGGCATCCTTTTTTTTTTTTTAAGAGTTGGGGGTCTTCCTCTGTCACCCAGGCTGGAGTACAGTGGTGCAATCATGGTTCACTCTAGTCTGGAATCCCTGAGCTCAAGTGATCCTTCTACCCGTATATTTTTCAATATAGAAAAATAGGACCCGACACAATGGCTCACACCTGTAATCCCCACCCTTTGGGAGGCTGAGGTGAGAGGATTGCTTGAGACCAGGAGTTCAAGATCAGCCTGGGCAACAGAGCAAGACATTGGTCCCACAAAAAAAAAATTATCAGGGCATGGTGGTATGCCTATAGCCCCTGCTACTTGGGAGGCTGAGATAAGAGAATCACTTGAACCCAGGATGTCAAGGCTGCATGAGCTATGATTGTGCCAGTGTGCTCTTGCCTGGGCAACGGAGCAAGACTCTGTTTCCTAAAAATAAAAAAGTAAAAAATATTGTAAGTAAGAAAAGTAAAATAATAATCACATGAATTTCCAGGAGGCATGAAATTTGGACTAGAAAACTTCATCTATTTTATCTCAACCAGGTAGTGAGATTTTTAAAAAAGTTTAAAATTGTATAAATACTAGAAATTTAAAATCGTCTTCATCAAATAGTGCATTAATCTGCTCTGGCTGCTATAAACAAAATGCCAGAGACTGAGCGACTTAAACAACAGATATTGGCCAGTCATGGTGGCTTAAGCCTATAATCCCAGCACTTTAGGAGGCCAAGGCGAGAGGATTGCCTGGCTCCGGGGTTTTTCAAAAACCAGCCTGGGCAAGATGGTGAGACCTTGCCTCTACAATAAATTAAAAAAAAAATTAGTTGGGCATGGTAGCATGTGCCTGTAGTTCTGGCTACATGGAAGGCTGAGGCAGAAGGATCGCCAGAGCCCAGCAGGTTGACACTGGGGTGGCCGTGAGTGTGCCACTGCACTCCAGTCTGGGCGACAGAGTGAGACTCTGACTCAAACATAAGAAAACAAAAAAAACAAACAAAAAAAACAGACATTCATTTCTTACAGTTCTGATGGCTTCAAAGTCCAAGTTAAGGGTGTCAGCATGGTTGGGCTCCTGGTGGGGGCTCTCATCCTCACTTGCAGGCAATCATTGTGTCCACATAGTGGGTGGGGGAGCTCTGATCTCTTTCTCTTCTTATAAGGATACTAATCCCATTATTAAGGTTCTACCCTCATGATCTCATCTAAACCTAATTTCTTCTTTGAGGCCCCACCTCCAAATACTCATTCACATTAATGGCTAGGGCTTCAGTATATGAATTTGGGAAGGTTATAGGGGACACAAACATTCAGTCCAAAATAGATAACATTTCCATCCACTGGAAGAAGATGGAAAATCTAAAAGCAAATGTCAGTAAAAACAAGATCTTTGTGTACTTTATAAGACTTCTTTCTCACTTCAGTGGCTACACAAACAAGCTGCGGCACGAAGAGCAATGAATACTGATATTCCTGAACTTTATGATTTAAAAGAAGAAGAAAAGAACCCAGAATGGTTGAAGGACAAAGGAAAGTAAGTTGTTTGAACTCTGGCCATGAGATCTATAATGTTTGTAGATATCACAGACAGAGCATAATGGCTCATGCCTGTAATTTCATCACTTTGGGAGACTAAGGTGGAGGGATTGCTTGAAGCCAGGAATTCAAAAGCAACTTGGTCAACAAAGTGAGACCTTGTCTCTACAAAAATAATTAAAAATAAAATTAGCTGAGTGTGGTGGTGTGTGTTTCTAGTCCCAGCTACTTGGCAAGCTGAGACAGAAAGATTACTTGAGCCCAGGAGTTAGAGGCTGCAGTAAGCTATGATTGTGCCACTGGACTCCAGCCTGGGCAACAGAGTGACACCCTGTCTCTTTGAAAAAAAAAGTAGTTATCAAATACTCTAGATATTTGGACCCATGTGTTTGTGTGTGTTGTTGGAGAAAAATAATCCAAATAAACAAGTAGACAGGGCCTTCATATTTTAAAAGTCAGATAATATAACAATTAGCCAGGCGTGGTAGCTCGTGCCTATAAACCCAGCACATTGGGAGGCAGAGGTGAGAGGATTGCCTGAACTCAGGGGTTTGAGACCAGCTTGGGCAACTTGGCGAGACCTCACTCTACAATAAATAAGTGAAAAAAATTATCCAGGCTTGGTGGCACTCACCTGTAGTTCTGAAATAGGGACTGAGCGCTTAATTCACAGATACTGACACCAAATGTACAAGTTATAAAAAGGAGAGGTTTATTAGCCAAGAGCCGGCCGGCAGCCACTTGCTGCTGGACATGCAAGTCCCACAGCAAGATTCCCCATTTGCTGTAGGGGCTTGCTTAAACGGGGCAAAACCACATTGGGACTTTCCAAGTGGGCCAAACTGTAACATCCTGGAGGCCTAGGTACTTTTCAAGTAATGCTAACGGGGTTCAGAGAAGCGAAAAAAAAAAAGCTGTTAAACAGTTTAACCTAGCCAGCAGGTACTGTTGCCAGTTTCCAGGAAGGGAACTTTTTAAATTGTGCAAAGGCTGAGTACATGCTTAACTGTGCAAAGGCTGAGTTTATACTTATTCTAATTTTTGACATTGTAGATGTCTTTTTAAGCCTCCTTCCACATTCTCCCCTTTCAGTTGTTCCTGGAGTCAAATCATTGGCTCTTTATACAGGGGATTATATTGAGTTCTGAGGACCATTAATTTTATTGATGACATACTATTTTTAACATAACCAAGGAGGCATATGTATGGGTCTCGGTTTTTTTCAAGAAGCAATAGTTTTGTAACCCCATGCAGCACAGTGATATTGTCCTGCTTTGTGACAATGGGCTGGTCCCAATGCCAGGCAAGCATAAAAACCAACAGATTTAAGTTTTTTTTATAAGCTAAGGCGCCGCATTCATCAGTGTGTGCCCCCGAGGGTTAGGCCTGGCCATAATTTACAAAGGTCAAAATTAAAGACAGGCTGCCCGGTTCCTCTGTAGGTGGCAATTACGATTCCAGTGACGGTATTTCTCAGTTCCCAGGAATAGTTCCCTGGAGTATAGGGATTACATGGGTTTGACCAATAGGCCTTAAGCTGGGGAAAGTATGCAAGGAATATGATTAAGATACCAGGCCTGCAAAAGTCTTATCTTGAGAGGATCTTCTCCAGTAGCTGATTTGACGACTTTCCATGTTTCCCGGGGTGTGGTGGTGACTGCCTTTACTTGTGAATGATGAATCCAGGGGCAGACACCGCTGACTTTGACGGCCGTAGGAGTAGTAAGGATTACTATGTGGGGCCCTTTCCACCTTGGGGTGAGAGCCTCAGCTTTGTGCCATTTTATCCAGACCTGGTCACCAGACTGGAACGGTTGTGGATGTTCCAGAACCGATTTCCGGAAGACTGCCTGCACGGTTTCAGCTTTGAAGAGCCTGCAGTGACTGAAGCAAATTATGGTTAGACAGTTCTAGTGCTTTTTCCAGTCCAATTTTTGGAAGTAACAGCAGGGGCCTTCCAAACAGAATTTTGAAGGGGATTAGACCTTTGATGTAGGGGGTACACCTGGCCCTTAAGAGGGCATAGGGAAGGAGTGTTACCCAACCTTCGCTGGTCTCCAGGGTTAATTTGGTTAAGGTCTGTTTAAGTGTCCGATTTATTTATTTTTTATTTTATTATTTTTTTTTTTTAGTTGGAGTCTCACTCTGTCACCCAGACTGGAGAGCAGTGGCCACTTCTAGCCACTGCAGCCTCGACCTGCTGGGCTCCGGTAAACCTTCCACCTCAGCCTTCCAAGTAGCCGGAATTACAGGCATGTGCTACCACGCCCGGCTGATTTTTTGATTTATTGTAGAGATGAGGTCTTGCTGTCCAGGCGGGTCTTGAACCCGCGGGCTCAGGCAATCCACTCACCTCAGCCTCCCAAAGGCGCGGGATTACAGGCTGAGCCACCGAGCCCAGCTCGATTTATTTTTTTTTTACCTGTTCAGAACTCTGGGGATGATAAGCACAATGTAAGTTCCAATGTATCCTCAAGGTTTTTGCAATACCTTTAGTAAGTTTAGAAATAAATGCTGGGCCATTATCTGAGCCTATTGAGATAGAAAGACCATATCTTGGTATGATGTTATTTAAGAGTTTCTTTACTGTTACAGAAGCAGTTTTAGTTTTTGTAGAAAATGCCTCGAACCATCCTGAGAAGGTGTCTACCAAGACCAATAGGTATTTATATTTATATTGCCCAGGTTTGACTTCTGTAAAGTTTATTTCCCAATGTCTCCTGGGGGTTAGTCCCCTATCTCGGACCCCTTGGGTGGATACACTGACCTTAGCATTATTAGTTTGCTGGCATGACATGCAGCCTTGAATGAGTTCCTGGGTGAGCTGGTTCAGATGAGGGAGATATAATTCTTTCCTTACAAGTTTGGTTAGTTTTGTCCTTTCCAAATGAGTTCCTTTGTGGAGCTGCCTTAGGATTTGTTGTCCCAGGACTCAAGGGAGGAAGGTTCTGCCGTCCTGAAGTTGAAGCCATCCTTCTGGGTTTGAGCTTGCCTGCAATTTTTGTGCAGCAAGGAGGTCCTCTTCTGTATATTTTGGTGGCTCACATAGAACCAGAGGAGGTAGCGCCAGCAGGCAGGTGGTTCTGTGGTAAGCAGTTTCTCTGGCTGCTTGATCTGCTTTTCTATGTCCTATTGCCTCTTTTGAGTTTTCTTTTTGGTGGCCCGGGCAATGGATGATGGCGACTTGTTTGGGGGCCCATATTGCTGCCAGGAGGTCTAAGACCTCTGCTTTATTTTTTATAGTTTTCCCCTCTGCGGTGAGCAATCCCCACTCCCTGTAAATTGTCCCATGAACGTGTGCAGTTGCAAATGCATACCTAGTGTCAATGTAGATGTTGACAACTTTTCCTTCACCTGTTTTTAGTGCCTCGGCGAGGGCAATCAGTTCTGCTTTTTGGGCTGATGTTCTCTGTGGAAGAGGCTCAGCCCAAATAGTTCCCTGTAGAGTGACCACCGCTGCCCCTGCATACCTTACCCCATTCTGGATGAAACTGCTGCCATCCAAGAAAAGCATTAGGTCGGGGTTTGTTCTCGGGACATTGGTTAGGTCCCAGCGCAGCTTCTGGAATTCAGTTGTTTTATAATAACAATGTGGCGGCCCTGTGGGACTTACTTCCTGTAGCAAAGTTGCGGAGTTCAAGCTGGGGTTATGCTGGAACTTGATGCGGGGTTGATCTAAAAGCAGCGCTTGATAATGAGTTATTCGGGCATTTGACATCCATTTGTCAGGGGCCCCTCGGAGTAAAGACTCCACTGCATGCATGGCCGTGACAGTCAGATTCTGCCCCAGTGTTAGTTTGTCTGAGTCCTTTACTAACATGGTAATGGCTGCTATAACCCGCAAGCAGGGCAGCCAGCCCAAGGCTACCAGGTCCAGTTTTTTTGACAAGTAGGCGACTGGCCTGTTTCATGGGCTGAGCTTTTGGGTTAGGACACCCCGGGCAACACCTCGTTTTTCATTCACATAAAGGTGGAAAGGTTTTTTAATATCCGGCAAGGCCAGGACCAGAGCTGAGACCAGGGCATTTTTAAGGGCTTGGAAAGCTTTGTTTCCCTCCGGTGTCCATTTAAAATTAGCCTCTGGTCCCTTGGTTATTTCATAGAGGGGTTTGCGAGATTAGCAAACTTAGGGATCCATAGTCGGCAGTATCCTACAGTTCCTACAGCTCCTAAGAACCTACCGGGCCTGCCTTTTGCTTCCTGGGTCCAGGATGCCTGCTATAGCCCGAATGCGCTGGGCAGTTAGAGATTTTTTTGCTAGTGAAGTTTTTCGCCCGGTGCTGGTTCCTCTTTTCCCTGTTGGCTGCTTGGGTTTAATTTCCTGTAAAGCTGCTGCTACTACTTTGGCTATTTTTTTGGTTTGTTGGTTTTCAAGTGAGTTCTTGCTATTATAAACCTTCTGGGCTACCTCGGTTAATTCTGATAAATTTTTCCTTTAAATCCTTTAATTTTCTGCAATTTCTTTCTTATATCAGGGTCCGACTGGGAGACAAAGGCTATAACTAAAGCCCTCCCATTTTCTGGAGCCTCTTGGTCTATGGGAGTATATGTCCAATAGGCCTCCATAAGGCATTCCAGAAAAGCCGTGGGAGATTCCTGTGGGCCCTGAGTTATCTCACTTACCTTAGACAAATTTGTAGACCACCTGGCAGCGGCCTGGAAACCCCCCATTAGAGTCCGGCAATAAGTGGTGAGACACTCCCTACCGTGATCGGTGTTCAGGTTCCAATTAGGCCTTTCAGCGGGGAAGAAACGGTTCACACGGTCCTGCTCTGCCGGTTTGCTGTCCGGTCCCAGGACCAATTTCCTTGCCTCCTGACGGATTTGTTCTCTTTCCTCCACAGTAAAAAGGGTTTGGAGGAGCTGTTGGCAGTTATTCCAAGTGGGCTGGTGGGTGAGGAAAATAGTTTCTAAAAGGTCTATTAGGCTCTGAGGTTTTTCAGAGAATGCCGGATTTTGGTGCTTTTAATTGTAAAGATTACTAGTAGAGAAAGGGACATAAACCATAAAGGCTGGCCTCCTGAACCTCCTGCATCTATTCCTGGGACCTGTCTCTGGGGGAGGACTGTGGAAGTCTGAGTTCCCCAAAGACGAGTCAGGGCTAGTCGGTTTATCAGGGTGGTTGGGCCCTTGGGAGACGCATGGAGAAGAGGAGGATAAAGGGGCTGATACGAGGACCCACTCCTGGTGAGTGACAGGCTGAGAACCTTGTGGACCCCCTGCTCTCACTCAGATGTAGAGTAGGGCAGGGGAATTTTATTGTCCTCCGGTGGGCTCTGGAGGATCAGAGGTTTGACTTTTGGAGTTTCCTGTAGGGCTAAAACACAAGAAGAATTAGCTTTTGTTTCAGCTTTTTTCATCCATGATGGCTGCTGCATTACCAGGAGGTATCAGGCAGTGATGTACGGGATCTGGCCCGAGTGGTGTCAATAGATGAAGTGCACACAAACAGAAGAGGAACTTGACTCACCTCTCAGAGGGATCTGGGACGTTGTGAGTCTGCCAGAGACTACAATCAGCCGTTTGTGAGTCTACAGACTCACCAGGCCTGACAAATACTGGGGGTCATGGGTATACAGACACACACAGTCAGCTGGTGATTGGGGCTGGGGATTAAGCTCTCAGATTTCCCAGGCAAGCCCCCAAATGAAATAGGGACTGAGCGTTTAATTCACAGACACCAACACAAAAAGTACAAGTTATAAAAAGTAGAGGTTTATTAGCCAAGAGCCAGCTGGCAGCCACTTGCTGCTGGACATGCAAGTCCACAGCAAGGTCCCCCATTTCCCCATTTGCTATAGGGGCTTGCTTAAATGGGGCAAAACCACATTGGGACTTTCCAAGTGGGCCAAACTGCAACGTCCTGGAGGCCTAGGTACTTTTCAAGTAATGCTAGCGGGGTTCACAGAAGTGAAAAAAAAACTGTTAAACAGTTTAACCTAGCCAGCAGGTACTGTTGCCAGTTTCCAGGAAGGGAACTTTTTAAATTGTGCAAAGGCTGAGTACATGCTTAACTGTGTAAAGGCTGAGTTTATGCTTAGCCTAATTTTTGACATGTAGATGTCTTTTTAAGCCCCCTTCCACAGTTCTAGCTACTTAGAAGGGGCTGAGGTGGAAGGATCACCTGAGTCCAGCAGATAGGTACAGTTGTCATGAGTGTGCCACTGCACTCTAGCTGAGGCGACAGATTGAAACTCCAACTCAAAATAAAAAAATAAATAACAAGCTGGGCTCAGTGGCTCAGCCTATAATCCTGCGCCTTTGGGAGGCTGAGGTGAGTGGATTGCCTGAGCCTGCAGGTTCAAGACCTGCCTGGGCAACTTGGCGAGACCTCATCTCTACAATAAATCAAAAAAATCAGCCGGGCATGGTAGCGTGCACCTGTAGTTCCAGCTACTTGGAAGGCTGAGGCGGAAGGATCGCCAGGGCCCAGCAGGTCGAGGCTGCGGTGGCCGGGAGCGGCCACTGCACTCTAGTCTGGGCGACAGAGTGAGACTCCAACTCAAATAAATAAATAGCAAATAAAGTTCTTATTTATTTTGTTTTTAATTTAAGTGTTATAAAAATGAAAAATGCTGGCTGGGTGCAGTGGCTCACACCTATAATCCCAGCACTTTGGGAGGCTGAGGTGAGAGGATTGTCTGAGCCCATGGGTTCAAGACCAGCCTGGGCAACTTGATGAAACCTCATCTCTACAGTAGACCAAAGCATTAGCCAGGTGTGATGGTATGTGCCTGTAGTCTCAGCTACTTGGAAGACTGAGGCAGAAGGATCACTTGAGCCCAGCAGGCAGAGGCTGCGGTGGCCATGAGCATGCCACTGTATTCCAGACTGGGTGACAGAGTAAGACTCCAACTCAAAAAAAAAAAGAAAAATGCTTATTAAAATTCCTTTTACATTTAATACAAGTCCTTCCTGATATCTCCCTTAAAAACAGGTTTTTAAAAACTTAGAGCTTTTTTGATTATTCATATCAATTTTTATTTTTTTTAAATAGTAGAAAAACAGGTTTATTGTATACTCTGCAAGGGAGCAGCAGACAGAACAGGGAAAAGGCAGGTGTCTGCTCATATCAGTTTTTAAAAGACTATGATACTATCTCATAAATTATTTTATAGTAAGGCAGTCATTTTCTATTTTATTTGTTTTGATTTATTTTTAAATTTGTTTTATGTAGGAGTCTCAGTCTGTCACCCAGGCTGTAGTGCAGTGGCACACTCATGGCTACCACAGCCTTAACCTGCTGGGCTCAGGTGTTCCTTTTGTCTCAGCCTTCCAAGTAGCTGGAACCATAGGCATGTGCCACAGCTCATTTTCTGATTTATTGTAGAGCTGAGGTCTTGCCATATTGCCAGTGCTGGTCTCAGACCCCCGGGATCATACAATCCTCTCACCTCAGCCTCACAAAGTACTAGGATTACAGGGGTGAGCCACCACACCCTGCTTCTTTATATGTGTCTCTGTATGTGAATATTTTAATACAATGATCAAAAACAGTGAATTCTGGTATATTCTGAGAGCCAATTTGAGTTCATATTTTGTGACATCTGTAATATTTCTTACTATATTTCATTATATGCACTCTGTGTTACTTTCTTATTGCTTCTGTAACAAACTACCACAAACTCAGTGACCTAAACAACACATATTTATATTGTACAGTTTTGGAGGTCAGAAGTCCAAACCAAGTTTCACTGGGCTAAAATCAAGTCTCAATTGCTTTCCTTTTGAAGACTCTAGGGGGAAACTATTTCTTTTTATTTATTTATTTATTTATTTATTCATTTATTTATTTTTTTGAGTTGGAGTCTTACTCTGTCTCTCAGACTGGAGTGCAATGGCCGCTCCCGGCCACCACAGCCTCGACCTGCTGGGCTCCGGCGATCCTTCCGCCTCAGCCTTCCAGGTAGCTGGAACTACAGGTGTGTGCTACCACGCCCAGCTAATTTTTTTTTTGATTTATTGTAGAGATGAGGTCTCGTCAAGTTGCCCAGGGGGTCTTGAACCCGTGGGCTCAGGCAGTCCACTCACCTCGGCCTCCCAAAGTGCTGGGATTACAGGCTGAGCCACCGAGCCCAGCCAGAAACCTATTTCTTTACATTTCCAGCTTCTCAGCTGCTTACATTCCTTGGATTGTAGCTCCAAGTCACTGATTGCATCACTCTGACCATTGCTTCCATGGTCACTTCTTTTTTGCCTCTCTTGCTTCCCTCTTTCTTTTAGAAGGACCCTTGTATTCATATTAGCCCCACCTACATAATCCAGGATAATCTCCCCATATAAAGATCTTTAATCACATCTGAAAAGTCATTTTTGTGATATTAGTATTCATAGGTTTTGGGATTTGAATGTGAACATCTTTGAGGAAGGCATCTGTCTACCACAATGTCTATATTTTTCTTATCTTCTTTCTGCTTTTTCTTAGTCTTTTCTCTTGTCTGTTACATGACCAGGGATTGTTTTGTGGAGTTCTCTGGAGTTGGCAGTTTTTCCAAAGGTCAGAAGTGTGGTTGGGTCTTCTTACTCCCAACAGTAAAATCATACATAATCTTTCCTCCTCTTTCTCTTCTCCCTTCCTGTCTTTCTTCCAATTCATGTATTCAACCATTAAATAAAGGGTTATAGCTGGATTGCGAGAAACAGTGCCAACACGCAGGAAAGGTCAGATTATGAGTCCTTTATTGACGCCAGAGACCAAGAGTGGACTAGTGTCCCAAATAACTCTCGGCAGCGAACAGAGTGAGTCATGGGTTTTAAAAGGTAAACATTGCATAAGCCGTAAAGTTTGACTGATATTTCTTGGCAAACTATATGGTTAGTAAGGGGTAGTGAGGGTTACGGATGGTTACAGAATTTATACAACTAGGGCATTTCCAATCACCGAGGGGTACACGAATGTGGGTGTGTGGTATGATTACAAGAAGTTTACATAAGGGGTCGTCTCTAGGCTAAGATGGAAGATCTGTTACAAAATGGAGTTACTTTCAGGTCAAGCAAGCTATTTCAGCAGGCCGTTATGGGTTTTGCAGGTATATATTTCAAAACATCTAGTAACCGGGCTCAGTGGCTCACACACCTATAATCCTAGCACTTTAGGGGGTGAAGGTGAGAGGATTGCCTGAGTCCAGGGGTTCAAGAACATCCTGGGCTGGGCTCGGTGGCTCAGCCTGTAATTCCAGCACTTTGGGAGGCTGAGGCAAGTGGATTGCCTGAGCCGGTGGGTTCGAGACCCACCTGGGCAACTTGGTGAGGCCTCGTCTCTACAATAAATCAAAAATTAGCCGGGCATAATAGTTCCAGCTACTTGGAAGGCTGAGGTGGAAGGATCACCAGAGCACTGCAGATCAAGGCTGCGGTGGCCGGGAGGGTGCCACTGCACTCCAATCTGGGCGACAGAGTGAGACTCCAACTCAAAAAAATAAAAAAATAGCCTGGGCAACATGGTAAGACCTCATCTCTACAATAAATCAAGAAAATCTTGCTGGGCATGGCAGTGCACGCCTGTAGTTCCAGCTACTTGGAAGGCTGAGGTGGAAGGATTGCCTGAGCCCAGTAGGTCTAGCCTGTGGTGGCCATGAGCATGCCACTGCACGCCAGCCTGGGCAACAGAGTGAGACTCCTATTCAAGAAAAAGATAAAGTAGCACTTGAACTCCTCTTAACAATAAGTAGGAGTTTCAGAGGAATAGAGAGAAAGGCATTCATTTCAGACATGGGTGACAGTATGAGCAAAGGTTCAGAGACAAGTAGTAGTATGGTATAGGTCAGGAACTCTGGGTAGTTTATTCATTGCTAAAGAGAAGAAGAAGAAGAAGAAAACAAATTTGAAGACAGGAGTGATGAAATGAGCTTAGAAAAAATAGGTAAGGACCTCCTGCGTTTTTGTTAAGATTCTTAGATTCTATCCTATAAGGTGGGAAAAGAAATTTTGTTGTAGAAAACCAGCCAACGACCCTGAATTAGGGGATTTTTATAAAGGACAGGAAATTTGGGGGGGATATTTAGGAAGTAAAATAGGCAGAACTTCTTTTTATTTAATTTTATATAGGCAAGGTCTCCCTCAGTTGCCCAGGCTGGAGTGCAGTGGAATGTCCATGGCTCACTGTAGCCTTGACCTCCTGGGCTTGAGCCTCAGCCTCCCACGTAGCTGGGACTACAGGAACATGTTACTATACCCTGCTAATTTTTTATCTTTTTTAAAAAATTTATTGAGATGCAGTCTTGCTAAGTTGCCCAGGCTGGTCTCAAATCTGTAGGCTCAGGCAATCCTCTCACCTCAATCTCCCAAAGTGCTGGGATTATAGGCATGAGCCACCCTGCCTGGCCTTTTTTTTTATTTTTTATTTTTTTTTGAGATGGAGTCTCACTCTGTTGCCCAGGCTGACATCTGGAGTGCAGGGGCACACTCACGGCCACCACATCAACCCACATCAACCTGCTGGGCTCAGGTGATCCTTCCGCCTCAGCCTTCCAAGTAGCTGGAACTACAGGCACATGCCACCATGTCTGGCTAATTTTTTTTTTTTTTTTTGGTAGAGATGAGATCTCACCAAGTTGCTCAGGCTGATCTCAAACTCATGGGCTCAGGCAATTCTCCTATCTCAGCTTCCCAAAGTGCTGGGATTTTATAGGCATGAGCCATTGTGCCCGGCTAATTTTTTTTTTATCTTACTTTTTGTAGAAACAGGATCTCACTGTTGCCTAGGTTGTTCTCAAACTCCTGCCTCAAGCAGTCCTCCCATCTTGGCCTGCCAAACTGCTGGCGTGAGCTACCAGGCAGAAGTTTTTGGGAATGGGAGAGAAGGAATAGTTTTTGGGAATGGGAGAGAAGGAATAGTTGGGTGACTTCCAGGTTTCTAGTTTGAATGATTGTTTGATTGTGTGGTGCCACAAAATGAGTTAGAGAGTGCTAGAAAAGAAACTAGTTAGGATGGAATGCAAGTGAATTTAGTTTTAAATATGCTGAGTTTGAGACATCTCTGACAGTTTAAATCTGGGTGACAGGGTGCAGCAAATTTGAAACTCAGGGGAGAAGCCGGCATTGTAAATATATATTTGGGGTTTATCAGCATTTATCTAGGGGCTGGATTTATAAGAGTAAGGGAGACCGGGTGAGGTGGCTCATGTCTGTAATCCCAGCACTTTGGGAGGCTGAGGTGAGAGGGTTGCCTGAGCCAATGGGTTTGAGACCACCTGGGCAACTTGGCAAGACCTCGTCTCTACAATAAAAATTTTTTTTAAAATGCGCAGGTGCGATGACGCATGCCTGTAGTTCCAGCTACTTGGAAGGCTGAGGTGGAAGGATTGCCTGAACCCAGCAGGTCGAGGCAGCAGTGGCTGTGAGTGTGCCACTGTACTCCAGTCTGGGCAACACAGTGAGACTCCAACTCAAAAAAATACAAATAAAAATAAAAAGAGTAGGTGAAATACTTAAGAAGAGTATATAGCTGGGTGCAGTGGCTCAAACTGTAGCCTGTAATCCTAGCACTTTTGGAGGCTGAGGTGAGAGAATTGCCTGAGGGGGTTTGAGACCAGCCTGGGCAGCTTGATGAGACCTTGTCTCTACAATAAAAAAATAAAAATGTAAGCTGGGCATGGTAGCACGTGCCTGTAGTTCCAAGCTACTTGGAAGGCTGAGGTGGAAGGAGCACCTGAACCCAGCAGGTCAAGGCTGCTGTGGCTGTGAGCGTGCCACTGCACTCCAGCTTGGGCAACAGAGTGAGACTTTGACTCAAAAATAAAAATTAAAAAAGAGTGATAGTCTCAGGAGAGTAGTAGACTGAGGATATAACCCTGTGAGTTGTGAGCTACTAACATTTAAAGGACTGGCAAAAGAAAGGAGCACACAAAAATACTCCCAGAGTCCAGTGGATCAAAAACTTTAAGGGAAAAGTTTTGTTTTATTATTCTCTCAGACTAGAAAAGGTTTAAATAGATTTGGAGACAGAAGAGGGAAAAGGTGATTGAAACATCTTCAAGAAGAGTAGAGAAATTTGGGTCAGGGCCAAGGGTGGTTTTGATTTTGTTTTTGTTTCTCTTTTTAAAAGTTGCATTAATTTTATGAACAGAAAAATATTCCTTTTGAAAGAAATTCACACAATGCACATTAAATGAAAGTCCCTCTTGTTTTTTATCTGGTCTACAGGCTTCTTGCCTCTCCTGCCCCCCACTGCTAATCATGTCTTGAATTGCATTTGCTTAGTTTTAAGCTACCACTGTCATAATCATAGTTAATATATTAATAGCTTCCTATAGTTTACAAGAGTCTTTTGTATAGTAGTAGCTCATTAAATCCTCACAACTATAAGTTGGGTAGAACCCAGTGCTTTTGCATTCATTTAACAAATGCTTATTGAGAAACAAGCAGCTTTGCAAGAAATAGCTCATTTAGTTCCCATAATAACCTGACTAGTTGGATATTATTAACTTTATCCCCATTTTATAAATGTGGAGCCAGGTGCAGTGGCTCACACCTCTAATCCCAGCACTTTGGGAGGCAGAGGTGAGAGGATTGCCTGAGCTCAGGTGTTCAAGACCAGCCTGAGCAACGTGGTGAGATCTTGTCTCTATAATAAATCCAAAAATTATCTGGGTGTGGTGGCAGATGCCTGTGGTTCCAGCTACTTGGAAGGCTGAGGTGGAAGAATCACCTGAGCCCAGCTGGTCAAGGCAGCAGTGGCTGTAAGCATGCCACTGCACTCCAATCTGGGCAACAGAGTGAGACTCCGACTCAAAAAAAAAGCAAACAAAAACCAACCAACCAAACAAACAAAAACACATGGAAACAAGACCCGGTGCCATGGCTCAAGCCTATAAACCCAGCACTTTGGGAGGCCAAGGTGAGAGGATTGCCTGAGTCCAGGGGTTCAAGACCAGCCTGGGCAACTTGGTGAAACTTCATCTCTACAATAAATAAAAAAAATAGCTGAGTGTGGTGACGTGTGTCTGTAGTTCCAGCTACTTGGAAGGCTGAGGCAGAAGGATCATCTGAGCCTAGCAGGTTGAGGTTATGGTGGCTGTGAGTGTGTCTCTGCACTCCAGCCTGGGCAACAGAGTAAGACTCCAATGCAAAACAAACAAACAAACTAACTAAACCATGGAAACAGAACTCAGGAGGTTAGGAAACTTAGCTAATATGGTAGTTAATAAGTAGAACCAGGATTCAATCCCAGATTAATGTGATTTTGAAGCTTGTGTTTTAACCACTGCTATGTATCCCTTTCACAAAAAAAATTCACTTCATGTCTTTTTGTTCCATTTGTTAGCTCTAGTGAAGGCAGCCCAAGTGGTTTAGCTATGAATTGCTGCTCCTTGCAGTCTGATAGTGCCTGAGTGTGCATAGCTAGGTATGCTATCCTGTTGGATTGCTCACTTTGTTCTAGAAAATGTAGACAGATTTACTTGAGATAGACAGATACTTTATTTTCTGAGATTGGAGCAAAGAATGTATAGACAAGTGTGGATCTAGATACGTTTCTAGCAAGGGACACTGGTTAATGGGTACTGTTGAGGGCTCTAATCATTTAGAGAACATGAATTCATAGATCCAGTCAGTATAGCTGTGTGACTTATCGCCTGTAGAGTTTAGTCTTTTGGATTTAACAGTAGAAAGAGCAGATGAGATCATTGAGCTAGGGTTGGAGTTTTAACTGACAAATAAAGCAGAACATTAGTGTGTGTGTGTGTGTGTGTGTGTGTGTGTGTGTGTGTGTGTGTGTTTTTGACTTCTGACAAAAGCCATGAACTGTCAGCAATCCAGTACAAAAGTGCATTTTAAAACTGTCAGATGTGATTGTCAGATTGTAACAACCACACTAAGGGTTTTACTTAGTCTGTTGTTTTGGTACCATTTTGCCTTACTACTCTAATAGGTAAAAAAAAGAAACAAAACCCAAAATAAAAGGAAGGCAGAGATTTGAAAAATGAAAGACAGGAAAACTCAACTACTAATGACAGTAATGTGAGAACTGCCCAGAGAAACAGAGCAGAGTATAGTCAATCGTAATGCCAAGTATAAAAAAATAAAAGGAGGGGTATAATTGTTAGAAATGTCTCCTCCCCATCTAGCAATGTAATACAGTACAAAAGATAGAAACAGAAGTAATAGAACCAGTTGGGAAGCAATATATTGAATTTAAAGCCAAAAGATGAAATTCTTTCCTCTCCAGAGGCTTTATTTGATGGTAGCCTTCTATATTTACACCAGCAAAACCAGTCCAACTGTCTTCATTGTGTTTAAAACCCAATGGGACACTTGTTTCACAAAAGGGGGGAAGTGGGCAAGTTTTTCCCGAAGAGCAATAGCTTAAGAAAATTATTTAGGGAACTATCCCTACTAAAAAATGGATTATTTCCTCGTTAGTACAATGGTGATTTTTTTTTTAAATGGATTCTGGCTGAGCATAGTGGCTCATGCCTATAACCCCAACACTTTGGGAAGCCAAGGCTGGAGGATTGATTGAGCCCAGGAGTTTGAGACCGGTCTAGGTAACACAGCAAGATCTCTTCTCTACAAAAAATAAAAAAATTAGCCAGGCATGGCGGTGCTAGCCTATTTTTCCCAGCCGCTTGGGAAAGGCTGAGGCAGAGTGATCACCTGAGTACAGGAGGTGGAAGCTGTGGGGGGCCATGATTGTGCCACTGCAGCCCAAACCCGGGGTGACGGAGTGAGATCCTGACTCAAAAAAAAGTATTCTTAGAAAAAGTCACAGAATATTTTCAGTTTTTTTTACCCAGATTAGTACTATTGTGTCTTAGTTTTTTTTTTTTTGAGTTGGAGTCTCACTCTGTCCCCCAGACTGGAGTGCAGTGGCCGCTCCCGGCCACCGCAACCCCCCTGCTGGGCTCTAGCGATCCTTCCCCTCAGCCTTCCGTGTAGCAGAATTACAGGCATGCGCTACCATCCCCCGGCTGATTTTTTGATTTATTGTAGAGATGAGGTTCGCTCCCCAGGGGGGCTCGAACCCGGGGGCTCAGGCAATCCACTCACCTACCTCCCAAAGGCGCGGGATTACAGGCTGACCCACCGAGCCCGGCTGTGTCTTAGTTTTAAATGCCAAATCTCTGTTCCAAAAAAATATAATAACTTAGGTAATTTTACTTGCTCATGAAAGCATTTTACCTTTTCCAATTAACATTATAGCATCTCACATAAAACAGATTTACTTTGATTTAGGTATGTGCATGGTATGATGCTATTTACACCCCCATGACTTGGAATCTGTAAATAACTTTAATAGCTATTTTCCAGATGCTTGTAATCATGTAAGGTGGATGAACCACTGTTCTTTCCTATTGAACAATACTTAGTGCTTGTGTGTGTGTGTAATGTGTGTGTGTTTTTTTGTAAGTTGGAGTCTCACTCTGTCACCAGATGGAGTGCAGCAGCATGCTCACACCCACCTCACTTCTCCCTGCTGGGCTCAGGTGATCCTTCTACCTCAGCCTTCCAAGTAGCTGGAACCACAGGCATGTCCCACCACACCTGACAAATTTTTTTGATTTGGAGTCTCACTCTGTCACGCAGGCTGGAGGGCAGTGGCACACTCCTGTTCACCACAGCCTTCCAAGTAGATGAAACTACAGGAATGCACCACCATGCCTGGCAAATTTTTTGATTTATTGTAGAAATGAGGTCTCGCCAAGTTGCCCAGGCTGGTCTCGAACCCACAGGCTCAGGCAGTTCTCCCCCTTTTGGGGCCTCCCATTGTGCGGGATTATAGGCGTGAGCCACTGTACCTGGCAATTTTTTGATTTATTGTAGAGAAAAGGTCTTGCCATCTTGCTCAAGCTAGTCTTGGAACACCTGAGCTCAGGCAGTCCTCTCACCTCCACCCCCCAAAGTGTTGGATTACAGGGGAGCCACACCTCACTATTTTTTTTTTTTTTTTTTTTGAGTTGGAGTTTCACTCTGTCGGCTGTAGTACAGTGGCACACTCATAGCCACCCCAGCATTGACTGACTGGGCTCTGGTGATCCTTCCGCCTCAGCCTCCCAAGTACCTGAACTACAGGTGCATGCTACCACTCCCAGCTAATTTTTTATTTTATTATAGAGATGAGGTCTCGCCAAGTTCCCCTGGCTGCTCTCGAACCCAACGGGCTCACACCTCACTTTCTAAATCAAATTCCAATGTGATATAGGAGGGAATTAAGAATGTATAATTTACAATCTAGCCCCCCGCGTCATATTACTGTTATTACATAAGTTACCTTCTACCCCCTTCTAGTGTGTGGATTTTTTGTTTATTCTGTCTGCCTAAAGTGCCAGATTTTATAACCATCCTAAGACACTAGTCCTTTTAAGATTGAGACTCTGTTTTGCTCTTGGGTTTCCTCTTGCCACCCAGTTTTTAAATTTTGCTTCTGAACCCCCGCTTGGTATGCAGTAGCTTGCTACTTTGGGGACAGATTTCCCTGTACCAGCTTGTCTGAATTTCTGTGTGTTTACTACTTCTGAATTTTCCATTGCTGGGTTCCATCTGCTTGTCTGGATGTCCTTTTATGTTACATTGAACTGTTGATGCTGATCGTTAACTACTGTTACCATTTTTCCCAATATAGTATACAGTCCTACTTTTCAAATAAAATTTCCTCCCAGCATTTATGTTTTGGTTCATGCCTGGCAAGAACTGTGAGAGGATTACTCTATCATAATTTTATGGATGCCCGCAGAACACAAGAGACTCATGGGTCAGAGACAGAAGACTTTATTATTTAAGGCATAGCAATCGGCATAAACTTCATGTTCCCTTTTTCCCCTCAGGGCCCCAAAGGGGCCAGTGCATCCCAGATGAATGCTGTATATATCGTAGCCTGGGCAACTTGGGGAGACTTCATCTTTACAATAAATCACAAAATTAGTTGGGTGTGGTGGCACGTGCCCATAGTTCCCGCTACTTGGAAGACTGAGGCAGA
>JAPVLO010001751.1:0-56991 GCA_027257055.1 Cephalopachus bancanus | reverse complement strand
CATGGGGCGTTCACACCACCACGGTATACATATTTCAAAACATCATGTTGTATTGCCATAAGGATATACAAGTTTAACTTGTTCATATAAAAATAAGAAGACACATGAGAGAAAATGAGTTTCTCTTTATGACCCTGTCAGAACTTTTCAATTCGATTGAAGTTTAACATTAGATTGAAGTTTAACATAACATTGAAGGTAAATTACCAGCTCCCCAAGCTTGAACACAAGAGCAGTTAATGCATTCCTGGGCAAAAGTTTGTTAGCCCATCTAATCCTGGGCCTGTTGAGTTTTTTTTTTTTTTTTTTTTTGAGTTGGAGTCTCACTTTGTTGCCCAGACTGGAGTGCAGTGGCCGCTCCCGGCCACCGCAGCCTTGCCCTGTGAGTTCCGGCGACCCTTTCCCCTCAGCCTTCCAAGTAGCCGGAATTACAGGCATGCGCTACCATCCCCGGGTGATTTTTTGATTTATTGTAGAGATGAGGTCTTGCTGCCCAGGCGGGTCTCAAACCCCGCGGCTCAGGCAATCCACTCACCTCAGCCCCCCAAAAGGGCCCAGGATTACAGGCTGAGCCACCGAACCCGGCTAATCCTGGCTTTTGAGCTTTAACGCCTTCACCAGGATTTTGTTCCTGAAGGCCAAGCAGAGTTTTGAGCGTTTCTTAGAGGTTCTCGGAAGGTGGTATCTATCTAGTGTACACAGGATTAGGCAATTGGGATGCTCACCAGTTTACTATCTTATAAAAGCTATACTGATTAAGAATCGATGCTTTCTCAGCTTTTTGAAAAATCATGCCCTATGTCTAAATGTATGTTGCTCTTAAAGTATATTCAAATACTAGGCTGTTTGTCTTTTCAGACCCCAAAGCATGAGAGATGGGTGAGAGCAGTGTGTGAGACTCTAACTAGCTTGGCAACTCTTCTGAGAGTTTTTTATGAGATCACATGAGAAAATACCTTGAAGTAAGAAAACAAGATACAATAGTCCCCCGTCATCTGTGGGGGACATGTTTCAAGATCCCCATTGGGTGCCTGAAACCCCAGCAGACACTACTGAACTCAATATATAGTTTCTTCCTATACATACATACCTATGATAAAGTTTAATTTATAAATTAGGCACAATAAGAGATGAACAACAATCTAATGATAAGATAGAACAAGTATAACAATATACTGTTACATAAAAGTTATATGAATGTGGTCTCCCTCTCTCAAAATACAGTATCTTATTGTGTGGAATAGTGGGTAACTGAAAATGCAGAAAGCAAAACCAGGGTGAGGGTGGGGCGACAATCACAGTGCTCTTTGTTGGTTGTCCATCCAGCATCCCTTTCTCCTTCTGAAGGAACTGACGTTTTATTCAAGGATCCACCTTTTCCCTACACCCAGCTCCAGCGCAGTCCTAAACAGTCTAAAAAGAATCCCATCCTCCTTGTCAATGTTTGGTTCAGAAATGATCATGTGACACGTTTGGGAGCAGCAAAACTAGAGGAGAGAATTGTTAGAGAGGCCTATAGGATTGTAGGGCACTCATTCTGCAGAAAGACACTTTTGGGAGACGTCTTGAGCAGTCTCCTCTTTCCATCTGGAAGTGAATGAGGAAGCAAAGAGCCTTGGGAGTGGCTCATCAGATGAAAGCCTCGTGCTAACATCAAATGTCAGAGTGAGTCACACAAAGAATCTGAGTCCTTGATAGTATCAGCGACCTTTTGCAGAAGTAATCTCTGAAGCCTGCTCTGCCTTTGGGCTTCCATTTAAATGAACCAATACATTTTCTTAATGTTTAAGCCAACTTGAATTGGTTTCCTGTTAATTGTTGCCAAAAGCATCCTGAGTACCAACATACTCTTACCATCATTATTATAGGATCATGTTGTTATTTTTAAGACTGTCACCTAGGCCGGGAGCGGTGGCTCAGATCTGTAATCCCAGCACTTTGGGAGGCCAAGGTGAGAGGATTGCCTGAGTCCATGGGTTTGAAACCAGCCAGGGCAATTGATGAGACCTCATCTCTACAATAAATCAAAAAATTAGCTGGGCGTGGTAGTGCGTGCCTGTAGTTCCAGCTACTTGGAAGGTTGAGGCGGGAGGATCGCTAGAACCCAGCAGATCGAGGCTGCAGTGACTGTGAGCATGCCACTGCACTCCAGCTTGGGCGACAGAGTGAAACTTCAACTCAAAAAAAAAAAAAAGCAAAGAAAAGACTGGGCTGGACTCGGTGGCTCAGCCTGTAATCCCAGCACTTTGAGAGGACGAAGCAAGTGGATTGCTTGAGCATGCAAGTTCAAGACCAGCCTGGTCAGCTTGGCGAGACCTCCTCTTTACAATAAATAAAAAATTAGCTGGGTGTGGTAGCGCGTGCCTGTAGCTCTAGCTACTTGGAAAGCTGAGGCGGAAGGATCACCAGAGACCAGCAGGTCGAGGCTGGGGTCGTTGTGAGCATGCCACTGCACTCCAGCCTGGATGATGGAGTGAGACTCTGAATCAAAAAAAAAGACTGTTATCTAGAAAATTATATACATACAAAATTATATACATACCATGATTGCAATCATAAGGTCGTTAAAACAAATTTGGAGATGTGCCAAGATTAGCAATGCCTGCCTCTAGATGGATTTTTCCCTGTTTCAATAACTTGTACTAAATTTTACATACTTTCTTTTCTTTTCTTTTTTTTTTTGAGTTGGAGTCTCACTCTGTCGCCCAGACTGGAGTGCAGTGGCCACTCCCAGCCACAGCCACTGCAGCCTCGACCTGCTGGGCTCCGGCGATCCTTCCGCCTCAGCCTTCCAAGTAGCTGGAACTACAGACGCGCACTACCACACCCGGCTAATTTTTTTGATTTATTATAGACATGAGGTCTCGCCAAGTTGGTCAGCTGGGTCTCCAACCCACAGGCTCAAGCAATTCACTCACCTCGGCCTCCCAAAGCACAGGATTACAGGCCGAGCCACCAAGCCCGGCTCCTTTTTTCCTATGCCGATCCTGAGTGATGTATCAGGTAAAATATGCACAGGAAATAACATTAGAAGGCAAAGTTGTTAAAATTTTGGAATCTTGATTTTTTTTTCTCTTCTCTATTTTCCAATTTTTAAACAGTATGATTATATTAGTTTTGTAATTTAAAAAATTTATTTTTTTTTTAGTTAGAGTCTCACTCTGTCACCCAGGCTGGAGTACAGTGTCATGCTCACAGCAACCCCAGCATCGACCTACTGGGCTCTGGCAATCCTTCTGCCTCAGTCTTCCAAGTAGTCTGAACTACAGGTACACACTACCACACCTGGCTAATTTTTATTTATTGTAGAGACAAGGTCTCATCAAGTTTCCCCAGGCAGGTCTAGAACCCACGGGCTCAGGCAATCCACTTGTCTCGGCCTCCCAAAGTGCTGGGATTACAGGCTGAACCACCTCACTGAAACTTTAAAAGAGCAGAGACTGGCTATCCTTTTTCCATTCTCTCTTCTCCCATGGAGGATAATTTACACGGAAAATAAAATACTAAAAAATGAGTATTTCCAGCCGGGCTCAGTGGCTCAGCCTGTAATCCCGCACTTTGAGAGGCTGAGGTAAGTGGATTGCCTGAGCCCATGGGTTCGAGACCCGCCTGGGCAACTTGGCGAGACCTCATCTCTACAATAAATCAAAAAATTAGCCAGGCGTGGTAGTGCGCGGCTGTAGTTCCAGCTACTTGGAAGGCTGAGGTGGAGGGATCACCGGAGCCCAGCAGGTTGAGGCTGCGGTGGCCAGGAGCAGCCACTGCACTTCAGTCTGGGCAACAGAGTGAGACACCAATTCAAAAAAAGAATATTTCCAGACTTTAAGACATGCAGAGAAACCCACAAAGAACAGTTTTATGGGTCATATTATCCAGTGTATTACCCCACAGTGTTGCATTCATCTGTGTTCCATTTCCCTTAGAGCATTTCCCAAGTTTGTAACCATACATAGTGTGATTATTTGATTAATATTGTCCTCTGTTAAGGACAGGACTCTTGCTTATCATTGTATCACTTATCGCTCTCCCAAGAACAGTACTCTTGCTTATCATTATATTTTTATCCCCAGGGCCTGGCGTATACTAGATACTCAATAAATAAATATTTGTTGCCAGGCATGGTGACTCACACCTGTAATCCCAGCACTTTGGGAAGCTAAGGCAGAAGAATCTCTTGAGGTCAAGAGTTTGAGACCAACCTAGGCAACATAGCAAGACTCTGTCTCTATAGAAAATTTAAAAATTAGCTGGGTGAGGTGGCACGTGCCTGTAGTCCCAGCTACTCAGAAGGCTGAGGTGGGAGGATCACTTGAGCCTGAGATGGAGGCTGTAGTGAGCAATGATCATGCTTCTACACTCCAGCCTGGGTGACAGAGCAAGAGCCTGTCTCTGAAAAAATTAAATATATTTGTTGACTACTAAATGAATGAATGAGAGAATAGAATCAGTCAGTCTCAGGACTGCTTTTGGGAATAAATATTTCCAATTTAAGGGGCAGATGAATTCACAGCACTAATGACAACATCTTTCCTTCTGGTAGTTATAGTCTCGGACATGACATTTCAAGAGGAAAACAGAAAGACTGGAACAAGGACTAGAAGAAGCAGTGAGCCAAATCACTTACCAGGGGAGAGTACTGTATCTAGGTTCCTGCCTGGAATCTGCACCTTTTTTTTTTTGAGTTGGAGTCTCTGTCGCCCAGACTGGAGTGCAGTGGCCGCTCCCGGCCACCGCAGCCTCGCCTGCTGGGCTCCAGCGATCCTTCCGCCTCAGCCTTCCGAGTAGCTGGAACTACAGGCACGCGCTACCACACCCGGCTGATTTTTTGATTTATTGTAGAGATGAGGTTTCACCAAGTTGCCCAGGCGGGTCTCGAACCCGCAGGCTCACGCAATTCACTCACCTCAGCCTCCCAAGGCACGGGATTACAGGCTGAGCCACCGAGCCTGGCTAAATCTGTACTTTTTAACAAGCACCCTCAGGTGATTCTGAATCAGGAGGTCTGGGGACCACACTTTGGAAAATATGCTCTGGAACATCCTTTTGGGGTCTGAGTGTTAACTTCATTCACAGTCATCAAGCTTCCTAGAGAACCATGCTGACATCACCATGCCTATTTAATGTGAATCAGTCTTTATTTTGCACTTCTGTGGTGCATTAACAAATTCAACATACAAGATAGCATTACATATTGTAGGTTAGCATTACAGCATTATGCAATTTCACACAATTCATGTTAGCTTTTTCGGTTTTTTCTTTTTAATTTGACACATTTATTTTATTTTCGAGTTTCATTATTACAAGAGAAGACACAAGGTAAAGAAAGACAACCACTTCGGAGAGGGATCACGGTAAGGGCAATGTCACTGTCATGGCCATAGTAAAAGCCTTCCAAGAAAAGGGACTTGCATTATTCCCTCTCCTGAGCAAGTCGCCCCTGTCCCACAAACCAGTTCTCTCTGTTTTCATACCTAGAGCACTGTACATACACATATACATCGCGGCTGTGCTCCACTGAGATGAACTGAAAGAACGAATACTCATAAAGGGACTTTTGTTATTAAAAAAACTCTTGTCTTCCCTAAGGAATCAAGATATCTGCAGAGAAGGACCGACGCTTGGAAAATCACAAGTGACTATTCCCTAACCATTCCTGACCACGAGTGCCTTGTGCAAAAGCTAGGATGTGACTCTCTTGTCTTTCAACTGACCCTTAGGCAGAGGTGCTCCTCCTCCACGCTTATCAGGTAGCTCTGGAACGAATAAATGCGAAAGCCAAAGTCAGCTAAGAAACTTTGGGACAGCAAAGTCAAGGGTGCGATGGATCAGGCCTGAGGTAGGAGGGAGGAACCCTGTAGAGCCCGCCTCTTTGCCTCCTTCTGGCAAAGACACGGAAGCGGCTCCTAGTTACAGAACTACTGGTCCCGCCCCTGTCACCTCACCACCCACTGCTCAGTAGACCCAAAGAATGCGAGGAATAAAGCTACAAGGAAACAGGGGAGAAGGGAATGGGGTGAGGCTGTTTTCCCAGACTTCTGTCAGGAGGAGCTACAGAGGCACACACAGCAGGGCAAAGACCAGACTATCTCCACCTGTTGCTTTGCATTGTTCCTGGGAAGGAAACAAAAGCGGTCACTCAGCAATTTCTGATCTTTAGACATTAAGGCGATGAAGAGGAACCGTTTAAACTTTTTCCTAATGGGGCTTCAGAATGCTCCTGTCAGATTTACAGTAAACTATCTCCAAATGCATTTTTAGAAAACAAAAATTATTTTCTTCTACGTATTATACAATATTTACATTTCATGGGGTATAGGACAGAGACTAGTGGTGTGACCCCGATCGATGGGGAGATAGTGAATCAGATTATGGGGGACGGGGGTTGACAGGGACAAGAACAGAGAGTGGGCTTTGTGCCAGCTCAAAACTGCTCTGCAATGTCAAGAAGATGGGCCGAAACAAAACAAAAGGTGTGGGGGGAGCAGACTGGTTTTAAGTCCACAAGAGCTAAGGGAACACTCAAGGCAAGATCACCACCCTCTCCATGGAGACCTAGCTTCCAACTCCCTTCTCAAAAGCAGGTTGGAAAGGGATGTTCTTGTGTGGAAGTGGACGCTTTAGTCTCAGTCTTTCAGGCCCTGGATCAAGCTGTTGCTTATTTGATTGAGCTCCTCTTCAGGCTGTCTGTCCAAGCTCACCTATCGTCCATGAAGTCCCTGCAGCTGAGAGCCTCAACATTGGAGACACAGCTGCACTAGGAATCAGGAGACTTGACTTGACTTCCAATCCCAGCAAGATGCTGGATCTTGCTCAATATCTATCGCCCAGCAGTGGGGGAGGATTGTACCCTGTGGTTCCTCCATCCCTCTACCATGTTATAGCACTCGTAAGGTCTAAGAACTACGTACTTTGTTTTGAGGAAGAGGATGTTCTAAAAGGATCCGACTTACCTTTATGACTCAGTTAGTTACGTTGTTTTTTTAAAGAGCCATCACTGAAAAATTCAAGGAGAAAATAATTTCTGAGGGCCTTTTTTTTTTTTTTTTTTGAGTTGGAGTCTCACTCTGTCGCCCAGACTGGAGTGCAGCAGCCGCTTCCAGCCACCGCAGCCTCAACCTTCTGGGCTCTGGCGATCCTTCCACCTCAGCCTTCCAAGTAGCTGGAACTACAGGTGAGTGCTACCATGCCTGGCTAATTTTTGATTTATTGTAGAGATGAGGTCTCGCCAAGTTGCCCAGGCGGGTCTCAAACCCACGGGCTCAGGCAATCCACTCACCTCAGCCTCCCAAAGGCACGGGATTACAGGCTGAGCCACTGAGCCCGGCTGAGGGCCTTTTTCTTTAGGAAGCAAATCTAACTTCACTATAATATCTAAGCCATTGGAGAAGATCTATTGTCTCCATGGTCAGCATTTCTGGAAAAAAATAAAGACCGGTGTAATCTTTCAAACCTCTGATGACTTCCAACCCATCAACCAAGAAATGGCGTAGACAGCTGCAAAGGGGGGTGGCAGTCATCTCTCGTCTCCTCTCTTTTTCCTTACACCTGAAAATTGCATTTGGGATCAGCTGAATGTTCGCTGGTACCACCCTACTGCTGAATTTGAAGTCTCCAGAGCTCCTTTTAGAGAAGCCCCCTAGTTTTGTAAATCCAAGTTGTACCCGATAAGCCTGCAGTGTTCTCCGTTCTTCATCTGGGCTACCAGTTAGTCACAGACTGCCGTTTATCCCTTCCTAGCAGGAGGACTGACAGCAAAACATCCCATTTCTCACTGACTCTTTCCCCCGCAAACCCAGCCTTATCCATCCCACCTTTGTTTCTTGGTTTCCTGCAGACCTCTAGACCTTGAGCTCAGCCAAAGAGCAGAGACATAAGAGGCAATAAGGAAAAAAGATGGGAATGATGAGAACATAAGGTTTTACAAGAGAAAAATTTTCTTCTGCAGAGATGGGGAGTAATTCTCCAGAGAAGCCCAATAAAAAGAGGCCAATTTCAGGTAATCGGCAAATACAATTCGGCACAAAACACAATTTCCATGGATTAAAATCTGCAACTTGATATTGGCAGTTAGGCTAATTTCTTCGGTTTGTATTAGACATGCAAGTATAAGGTTACATTGTTATATATAGACTTGTAGGGGTCTTTCCCTCTCTTTTTTTACCCCCATTTAAAAGAAAAAATTTCTAGTGCCTTGCCAAGGAGATAAAATAATCATCGCTAAGAACTCATCTGCGGCTGTGGTCATGTGGGGTTTGTGGTGTTTGTTTTGTAAGAAATTTTCTTCTACAACTAAAATGAGGTTTGAGTCCGCTTCTCTGTCATCTCTTTCCCCGCCATATCCCTCCCTAGCCGGGCACCGGGGTTAGAGGCAAGAACAGGATTAGTACTCGCTCAGACTGTGCCACTTGGCTACAGGCTTGCGGGGGCTCTCGCAGACCTCTCTCCAGTGCTCAGCACCACTGGCTGTGACACTGTGTGCCCCCAGGATCAGCCTCCCCACCACTTCGTTCTTGGTGGTGCGGTCGAAGTCGATGACGAGGAACTCGATGCTGATATCGGGCAGGAGCTCAGTGGGGATGTCGTAGATGAAAGACTCGTTGAAGACTGGGTTCAAAGTGCACTTCTTCACGTGGGTTTTCTTCTTGGCGATGCGCTTTCTGCCGTAGTAGACGTTCACCTTTACATAAGGATCTGGGGCCCCCAAGGAGATAAGAAAGAGAGAGACAGGCCCATGACACGGTCCTCTCCTGTATAATGGGGATTTCATGCTGGGGAGGGAAGGCCTCTCTTGTTCTTATCTTTGGTGGCCACCCCCACGTGGTCTTTAGTGATGGCACAATACGCACACTGACTATGTGGGTTGGCCTGCCTGGGATAAGAGGCCAAAGAAACCAAGCGGTAATAGAACAGAACAACTTTCTCAAGTCAGGTCTGAAGAAATCCCATGATGCTAAGAAGCATTTTCTTTCTTTTTTTTTTTGAGTTGGAGTCTCACTCTGTCACCCAGACTAGAGTGCAGAGTGCAGTGGCCGCTCCCGGCCACTGCAGCCTCGACCCGCTGGGCTCCGGCAATCCTTCTGCCTCAGCCTTCCAAGTAGCTGGAACTACAGGCGCACGCTACCACGCCCGGCTAATTTTTTGATTTATTATAGAGATGAGGTCTCGTCAAGTTGCCCAGGTGGGTCTCGAACCCGCAGGTTCAGGTAGTCCACTCACCTCAGCCTCCCAAAGGTGCGGGATTACAGGCTGAGCCACCGAGCCCGGCTAGAAGCATTTTCAAGGGCCCAGGGACTGAATAATGCCTGCAGTCTTTTTGAGAAGTCTCATTGGGCAAGCATTCAGCATCTGGCATTATTATAACTATTATTATTATTAGAGTCAGGGTCTCTCTCTGTCACCTAGGCTGGAGTGTGGTGACACGATCATCACTTACCGCAGCCTTGATTTCCTTGGGATCAGGTGATCTTTCTGCCTCTGCCTACCAAGTGGCTAAGACACAGGTGCAGACCACCATGGCTGGCCAATTTATTTTATTTTATTTTTTGTGTTTTTTTGGTGTTTTTTTTTTTGAGTTGGAGTCTCACTCTGTCGCCCAGACCGGAGTGCAGTGGCCGCTCCCAGTCACCGCAGCCTCGATCTGCTGGGCTCCGGCGATCCTTCTGCCTCAGCCTTCCAAGTAGCTGGAATTACAGGTACACGCTACCACACCCGGCTAGTTTTTTGATTTATTGTAGAGATGAGGTCTCACCAAGTTGCCCAGGCGGGTCTCGAACCCACAGGCTCAGGCAATTCACCCATCTCAGCCTCCCAAGGCGTGGGATTATAGGCTGAGACACCAAGCCTGGCTTATTTTATTTTTTGTAGAGAAAAGGTCTCACTATGTTGCCCAGGCTGGTCTCGAACTCTGAGACTCAAGCAATTCTCCTGCCTTGGCTTTCCAAAGTGCTGGGATTACAGGCATGAGCTACTGCATCTGGCCTTGGCATGCATATTATTTAGAATACATGGTCGCCGGGTTCGGTGGCTCAGTCTGTAATCCCGTGCCTTTGGGAGGCTGAGGTAAGTGGATTGTCTGAGCCTGCAGGTTCGAGACCCGCCTGGGCAGCGAGACCTCCTCTCTACAATAAATCAAAAACTCAGCTGGGCGTGGTAGTGCATGCCTGTAATTCCAGCTACTTGGAAGGCTGAGGCGGAAGGATCGCCGGAGCCCAGCAGGTCGAGGCTGCGGTGGCCGGGAGCAGCCACTGCACTCCAGTCTGGGGGACAGAGTGAGACTCCAACTCAAAAAGAAAAAAAAAAAAGAATACATGGTCAAATGTAATGACTCCATTTGTTTTTTGTTTTGTTTTGTTTTTAGTCTACCAATCTGCATGCTGAAGGACTCCATTTGTTCAACCAAAGCACCTCCCAGTTATGGATCTCTATCGACCCCAGACATTCATCAGGAAAAGAATGTAGGCAGAGAGAGGGTGAGCTGACAAGTGAAAGAGGCAAGGGACCGTGCAATGCGGGGCTGTGTCTGGGCCTCCAGGAAGGAGTAGGCAGTGGCTGTCAGAAGTAGGTTGAAGTAAATAGCTGCTACCTGAGAGACCGGTGATATCCATCTTCGGCAAGTGTCTGGCTTTGAGGACCACCACTGTCATTCTCTGTGCCACAGGCTGATATGACAGAGACACCTGGAGCTCCCCTCTGCTGATGCACTTCTGTGAGGAAGAAATGGCAGGTGAGAATTCTGGCAGCGGGGCAGGGCAGGGCACAGAAAGGAGAGGAGTGGGAAGAGGCTCTGGAGGAGGGCCGGTGCAGGGGTGGAGTCTGGAGGAAGGATGTTCATCTCTGTCAAGGTGTTGTGATCCTATCTAACAGGGAAGGGGAAAGGATGCATTATTATCATAGTTCTGATATTAAAATCATTTTCATGGAGAGGCAGCATAGCCTTGGATTACAAGCATGGACTTTGGAGCCAGGTTGGCCTGGATTCAAATCCTGATGGCCATTTCTTATATTTCTTATCTGTGACCTTGGACAAATTGCTCAACATCTCTGTATTCAGCTTCCTCATCTGTAAAATGGGGGGAAAAGGTAGTATCTACTTCATAGGATTATTAGGAGGATTAAATAAGCTAAAATGTGTAAATCACAAGAGTGCTCAGCATGTAGTATGTGCTATAGAATTACATTTTCTTTTTTTTTTTCTTGAGTTGGAGTCTCACTCTGTCACCCAGATTGGAGTGCAGGGACTGCTCCCGGTCACCGCAGCCTCGACCTGCTGGGCTCCGGCGATCCTTCCGCCTCAGCCTTCCGAGTAGCTGAAACTATAGGCGTGCACTACCACGCCTGGCTAATTTTTTTATTTAATCGTAGAGATGAGATCTCACCAAGTTGCCCAGGCGGGTCTTGAACCCGTGGGCTCAGGCAATCCACTCACCTCAGCCTCCGAAAGCACTGGGATTACAGGCTGAGCCACTGAACCCGGCTTCATTTTCTTTCTTTTGTTTTTTTTGAGTCAGGGTCTCACTCTGTTGTTGCCCAGGCTGGAATGCAGTGGCACAATCATGGCCACTGCAACCTCGACCTCCTGGGCTTAGGCGATCCTTCCACCTCATCCTCTCAAACAGCTGGAACTACAGTCATGCACCACCATTCCTGGATACTTTTAAAAAAATTTTTTGTAAGCCGGGCTTGGTGTTTCTCCATCTTTGTTTCTCCATCTTTAAATGATATGCTAGACTTTATTTCGAGCTCAGGGGAAAAAAAAACCCTAGTCCTCCAATAATTTTTTTGGGGGGGGGCCAGATTATGGAGTGCAGTGGCATGATCATGGCTCACTGTAGCCTCAACCTCCTGGGCTAAGGTGATACTTTTATCTCAACATCAGGAATAGCTAGAACTACAGGCATGTGTCACCACGCCTGGCTAATTTTAAAAACTTTTTATAGAGATGAGGTCTTGCTATGTTGCCCAGGCTGGTCTTGACCTTCTGGTCTAAAGCAGTCCTCCTGTCTTGGCCTCCCAAAGTGCTGAGATTACAGGCATAAGCCACCGCATTCGGCCTCCAATAACATTTTATTTTATTTCATTTTATTTTTGAGTAGGAGTCTCACTCTATCACCCAGGCTGGAGAGCAGTGGCACACTCATAGCCACCACAGCCTTGACCTGCTGCACTCAGGTGATTCTTCCACCTCAGCCTTCCAAGTAGCTGGAACCATATACACGTGCCTCCACACCTGGCTAATATTTTTGATTTATTGTAGAGATGATGTCTTGCTAAGTTACCCAGGCTGGTTTTGAACCCCTGAACTCAGGCAATCCTCTTACCACCGCCTCCCAAAGTGCTGGGATTACAGGGCCATTAGTGAGTCATTGTGCCTGGCCTCCAAGAACATTTTAAACATTTAGATGCTTACTACATTGCAGGTGTTGGTGATCCAGAGCCAAGAGGACTCAGTTTTTGCTCCCAAGGAGCCTATCATGCAGTGGAAGAGACACAGATGTAAACAACCATGCACAGTACTTGTCAGAGAAATAAGTAGCCTGTCTAAGTGTTCAGGGCACCCAGGGACAGAGACGCTGGCTTTGCTGGGAAATTCGGGGAAGGCACTGCTAGCCTGGACTGTGTTGATGGAGGGTGAGTAAGAAATCTAAGGGGCAATGGGCAGAAGGATGATCATGCCAGACAGAATGATAGAGTACAAAGGCATTGGGTCCTGAAAGGGTACAACGTGTCAGAGAATGGTGAGGTGAGTGTGCCTGAAATTGGGGTGCTTGGTGGGAAGGATAGGTCAGGAACCTGGGAGATGGGTAGGGTAAAAAGGCTGTGTGAGCACTCTCACAAAACAGCATAGTCAGCAGCAACCAGGCAAGAGAAGGTCTTCAGGATAAGAGTGGGCCAAATAGGCCAGGCGTTGTGGCTCAAGCCTGTAATCCTAGCACTTTGGGAGGCCGAGGTGAGAGGATTGCCTAAGCCCAGGGGTTCGAGACCAGCCTGGGCAACATGACAAGACTTCGTATCTATGATAAATAAAAAAATTAGGCCAGGCGTGGTGGCTCACGCCTATAATCCCAGTGCTCTGGGAGGCCGAGGTGAGAGGATTGCCTGAGTTCACAGGGCTCGAGACCAGCCTTGGCAACTTGGTGAGACCTCATTTCTACAATAAATCAAAAAATTAGCTGAGTGTGGTGGTACGTGCCTGTAATTCCAGCTACTTGGAAGGCTGAGGCGGAAGGATAGCCGGAGCCCAGCAGGTGGAGGCTGCAGTGGCAATGAGCATGCCACTGCACTCCAGCCTAGGTGACAGAGTGAGACTCCAACTCAGAAAAAAGGGGAGGCCAAATTGTCATTATTGTATTTAAATGATTATTATTTTAGAGAAAGCTGGAGAAGGAACTAAAGGAAGACCAAAGTCAGAAGGCTCTATTAAGAGGCCGCTGCATGGTTGGGCACAGTAGGTCATGTCTGTAATCCCAGCACTTTGGGAGGCCAAGGCAGGAAGACTGCTTGAGCCCAGGAGTTGGAGACCATCCTAGTCAACAAGGTGAGACCTCATCTCTACAAAAACCAAAAATTATCCAGGCATGGTGGTACGTACTTGTATTGTAGTCTCAGCTACTTGGGAAGCTGAGGCAAAAGGATAGCCTGAGCCCAGGAGGTCAATGCTGTGGTGAGTCCTGATCACTCTAGCCTGGGTGACAGAATGAGACTCTGTCTCAAAAAAAAAAAGGAGGTTGTTGCAGGTTGAGTGTAGTGGCTCACACCTGTAATCTCAGTACTTTGGGAGGCTGAGGCTGAAGCATTGTTTGAGCACATAAGTTTGAGACCAGCCTGGGCAACATAGTGAGACCATCTGTACCCCCACCTCCCCAAAAAAATTAGCCAAGCATGGTGGTTCATGCCTGCAGTTCTAGCTACTCAGAAGGTTGAAGCAATAGAATTGCTTAAGCCCAGGAGGTCCAGGCTGCAGTGAGCTGTGATTATCGTGCCACTGCACTCCAGTCTCGGTGACAGAGTGAAACTGTCTCAAAAAAAGACTGATGCAACAGACTAAGGAAGAAATGATGGGGACTGGAACTAGGGCTCTGGCAGGGGAGATGGACATGGAGGTAAGACACATCTCTGGAGGAACTGTCAGGATTCTGTGGGTTTCGGTGACAACAATGAGAAGTGCAAGGGAGAGGGAAGAAAGGGGAAACTGTGTTTTGTGATTCTTAGCTTAGAAAGAGCCGGGCAGTCCAGGTGTGGTGGTTCATGACTATAATCCCAGAACCTTGGGAGGCCGAGGTGAGAGGATTGCCTGAGCCCGCGGGTTCGAGACCCACCTGGGCAACTTGGTGAGACCTCATCTCTACAATAAATCAAAAATTAGCTGGGTGTGGTGGTACGTGCCTGTGGTTCCAGCTACTTGGAAGACTGAAGCAGAAGGATCGCCTGAGCCCAGCAGGTTGAGACTATGGTGGCTATGAACATGCCACTTCACTCCAGCCTAGGCGACAGAGTGAGACTCCAATTCAAAAACGAAAAAAAAAAGAGGAAAAAGAAAAAAGGGGGCCAAGCAGGGACTATGAAAACCAAAGGAGGTGAGGTTTGAGGAATTTATTTATTTATTTATGAGTTGGAGTCTCACTCTGTCATCCAGGCTGGAGTGCAGTGGCACACTCATGGCCACCCCAGTGTCGACCTGGGCTCCGATGATCCTTTTGCCTCAGCCTTCCAAGGAACTGGAACTACAGGCATGTGCTACCATGCCCGGGTAATTTTTGATTTATTGTAGAGACGAGGTCTTGGTAAGTTACCGGGGCTGGTATTGAACCTGTGAGTTCAGGCAATCCACCTGTCTCGGCCTCCCAAAGTGCTTGGATTACAGGCTGAGCCACCCAGCCCAGCCTAGAGGAATTTAAAACATAAGTTAAATTTGGGATCAGATCATTCCCCCACTATCAACCTATCCCTTGTATTCTTCAAAGCCCCAAAGAAATGTCATCGACTCAAGGAATTCTTCCTAAATTGAGCAAAAACAGACTCTACTTGTCACCAGCCTTCTATCCACCACACACCCACAAAAGTGACTTCTCATGCACTTATTAAGTGCGAGACGCTCTGCTAGAGCTGGGCTGAGCGGAGAGATGATGAAGAACCTGCACTTAAGCAGCTTCCAGGCTAGCTCACGCTCTGCTCAGGGATGCCTGGTGTAGGAAAGAACAGCACTAGAGACACAAACTCCCTCTCAGCGGTAAACAAGAAACAAATCTTTTTTTTTTTTTTTGAGTTGGAGTCTCACTCTGTCACCCAGACTGGAGTGCAGTGGCCGCTCCCGGCCACCGCAGCCTCGACCTGCTGGGCTCTGGCGATCCTTCCGCCTCAGCCTTCCGAGTAGTCGGAATTACAGGCACGACAAATCTATTTTTGAAAAGTTTGCTTTGAGCCGGGCTCGGTGGCTCAGCCATAATCCCGCGCCTTTGGGAGGCTGAGGTGAGTGAACTGTCTGAGCCCGTGGGTTCGAGACCCGCCTGGGCAACTTGGCCAGACCTCATCTCTACAATAAATCAAAAATTAGCCGGGTGTGGTAGCACGCGCCTGTAGTTCCAGCTACTTGGAAGGCTGAGCGGAAGGATCACCGGAGCCCAGCAAGTCGAGGCTGCAGTGGCCAGGAGCGGCCACTGCACTTCAATCTGGGCGACAGAGTGAGACTCCAACTCAAAAAAAAAAAAAAAGTGTTTGCTTTGATTATAGGCCTTAAGTCATTTCAAGAAGTGAAACTGTGTTCATATTTCACAGGTTTTAAAAATTTCTTAAGTCTTTCATCCCAGGAGTATATGGAAGTACCTCTTCTAGAACATAGACTGAGCTGGGCTTGGTGGCTCAGCCTGTAATCTCGTGGCTTGGGAGGCTGAGGTGAGTGGATTGCCTGAGCCTGCGGGTTTGAGACCCGCCTGGGCAACTTGGTGAGGCCTCATCCCTACAATAAATCAAAAAAAATTAGCGGGGTGTGGTAGCGTGTGCCTATAGTTCCAGCTACTTGGAAGGCTGAGGTGGAAGGATCGCTGGAGCCCCAGCAGGTTGAGGCTGCAGTGGCCAGGAGCGGTCACTGCACTCCAGTCTGGGCGACAGAGTGAGACTCCAACTCAAAAAAAAAAAAAAAAAAAAGAACATAGACTATAACTAGGCTGGGTGTGGTGGTTCAAGCCTGCAATCCCAGCACTTTGGGGGGCCAAGGCGAGAGGATTGCCTGAGCCCAGGGATTCGAGACCAGGCTGGGCAACTTGGCAAGACCTCATCTCTACAATAAATCAAAAATCAGCTGGGCATGGTAGTGCGCGCCTGTAGTTCCAGCTATTTGAAAGGCTGAGGCAGAAGGATCGCTGGAGCCCAGCCGGTCGAGGCTGCGGTGGCCGGGAGTGGCCACTGCACTCCAGTCTGGGCGACAGAGTGAGACTCCAACTCAAAAAAAAATATATAATTCCTCAGTCATACTAATCACACCTCATGAGGTCAATAGCAACATGTGGCTAGTAGTTATCATATTGGACAATGTAAATGTAGCACATTTCTGTCATCATTGGACAACATTGATTAGAAATAACTTAAGAATTATTTTGGACACTACTCCCCTCCATTTACATGAATAATGAAACGTTAACTAGGTTTGAAAGCTATTCTTGGGCCGTCCTTGAATTCCATGTATCTATCTATATACTAAATATGTAGTCTTTAAATATAATTCTAACTTTATAAACAGAAGAAAGATATATGAGGGGAAACAGGATATTTGGTTTACAAAGCAACATTTTGTTTATAAGAATAACAGTGATAGCCGGGCTCGGTGGCTCAGCCTGTAATCCCGTGCCTTTGGGAGGCTGAGGTGAGTGGATTGCCTGAACCCACGGGTTTGAGACCCGCCTGGGCAAAGAGACCTCATCTCTACAATAAATCAAAAAAAAAAAATCAGCCGAGCGTGGTAGCGCATGCCTGTAATTCCGGCTACTCGGAAGGCTGAGGCGGAAGGATCGCTGGAGCCCAGCATGCGAGGCTGCGGTGGCCAGAAGTGGCCACTGCACTCCAGTCTGGGCGACCGAGTGAGACTCCAACTCAAAAAAAAAAAAAAAGGAATAACAGTGATGCACGCCTGTGAATCTAGCTACTTGGAAAGCTGAGGCAGAAGAATCGCCGGAGTCCAGCAGGTCGAGGCTGCAGTGGCCATGAGCATGACACTGCACTCCAGCCTGGGCAACAGAGTGAGACTCCTGCTCAAAAAAAAAATCAAAACATGAATACAAGATTATAGGCCGGGCTCAGTGGCTAAGTCTGTAATCCCAGCACTCTAGGAGGTTGAGGCAGTGGATTGCCTGAGCCTGAGGGTTCGAGACCAGCCCAGGCAACTTGGCGAGACCGGGTCTCTACAATAAACCAAAAAAATTACCCGGGTGTGGTAGCATGCACCAGTAGTTCCACCTACTTGGAAGGCTGAGGCAGAAGGATCGCCAGAGCCCAGGAGGTCGATGCTGAGGTGGCCCTGAGTATGCCACTGCACTCCAGCCTGGGCGACAGAGTGAGACTCTGACTCAAAAAAAAAAAAAAAAAAATTATAGCTTAGGTTTCCTGATTACTTGTTTAAAACTCTGTTTTCAGGTGTGATGGCTCATGCCTGTAGTACCAGCTCTTTGGGAGACTGAGATGAGAGGATTGCTTGAGCACAGGAGTTAGAGACCAGCCTGGGCAACTTAGTGAGAGCTCACCTCTACAAAAAATCCAAACAGGCCGGGCTTGGTGGCTCAGTCTGTAATCCCAGCACTTTGGGAGGCCAAGGCAAGTGGACTGCCTGAGCCCACAGGTTCAAGACCCAACCGGGCAACACTATATCAAAAATTAGCTGGGCGTGGTAGCACGTGCCTGTAGTTCCAGCTACTTGGAAGGCTGAGGCGGAAGGATCGCTGGTTGCGGCTGCAGTGGCCAGGAGTGTGCCACTGCACTCCAGTCTGGGCGACAGAGTGAGACTCCAACTCAAAAAAAAAAAATCCAAACATTAGTCAGGTGTGGTGGCACATGTCTGTAGTCCCGGCTACTCAGGAGGCTGAGGTGGAAGGATCACCTTAGCCCGGATCAAGGCTGTGGTGAGCTGTGATCGTGTCCTTACACCCCAGCCTGGGTGACAGAGTGAGACCCTGACTCCAAAAAACAAAAGAACACAAAACTCTGTCTCTGAAATCATCCATTGTAGCAAGACCTTCCTAAACAAAATCCCTGTGCTCGTTCCCTTGTTTTTTTGTAAAGTAGGCAACTTCTGGTTACCCTTATAAAGGCTTTCTCCCCAAAAATCACTCTCAAGCAAGTGTTCTCCATCTGCTCTCCTCTGTCACCTATGGCCGTCACTCGTGGGCCAAATTCAGTTCATCATTCAGTTGCCCTCCTGTGAGGCCCAGGTCAGTAGCCACAACACCACCTGAACGCCACTCCATTCTGCATTGAAGGCAGAGTTTAATGTCTTTCCCTCATCCCCACTCCCTTTCACTTTCTACCCCATTCCCATTCCAAGTAGCTCTGTCAATGGCTCTTTCTTTTAGAGCCATTGAAGGCTGGGAGCGAGCTGTTTCCCAGCCCCTCAGCCTAGTGATGCAAAGACCCTGTTGGGGAGCAGGCAAGCAGAAGGACAAGGGGGAGAAAGGGTTTTATCCATGCCTGACAGAGCTGGGAGCTTTGCTCCCAGAGAGAGGGCTTCTTTCTCCGTCAGCAGAACAGAGGTACAGAAGCAGTGTTCCTATAGAATACATTCAGATGAAAGAAAAACTCCGGCAAGGGAGAGTCGATTTTCCTGTAATTAGCAGAGTGTCTTTCAGAGTGGTTTTCTAGCCACAAAGTCCCTTCACTAGGGGGACCAACACACCCTTCATAAACATTTATTGGGGCCAGAAGTCCTGAGGGCTACCTCCCCCCTCAATGAAACCATGGGAAAACAAAAGAAACAAAACCTAGACATTCAACCACATCCCCTGTTTTCCTCCTTCTGATACACACGTGACAATTTTCTTTATTGTTACTGGAAAATTGACAGTCCTTCTTTCTCTCTTGCAGTCTCAATGGCCAGACTGGATGACCTCTAAGGTCTTTTGTCAATCTGAGATTTTAAAAATCTTCTCATTCCCATGACCATTACCCCTAGTCATCAACGTGACCTAAAGAAATTAGGGGGAGTCTAATAACTCTCCATTATTCACTTTGTCAATCATTTCTTTCCCATTGTCAACTCTTTATTCCCAGTCCTCTCTGCACCAGCACCCTTCTCCTTGTGGGGGATTTATTACGAGGATGTCAATTCACTTTAATTTCCAACTGAGTAAAATATTGGGGAAAAAATTTGCCACTAAAAAAAATTGTTTCAAACTCCATCCAACTCACAGATTTTGTGCATTATAGTTTATACTATGACCTCTTCTCACTAGCAACCAAGGGTTAAGTTTTTCTTTTTTTTGAGTTGGAGTCTCACTCTGTCACCCAGGCTGGAGTGCAGTGGCACACTCACAGCCACCCCAGCATTGACCGGCTGGGCTCAGGCAATTCTTCCACCTCAGCCTTCCAAGTAGCTGGAACTACAGGCATGTGGTACCATGTCTGCCTAATTTTTTGATTGATTGTAGAGATGAGATCTCACCAAGTTGCCCAGGCTGGTTTTGAAGCCCTGGGCTCAGGCAATCCTTTCACCTTGGCCTCCCAAAATGCTGGGATTATAGGCATGAGCCACCGTGCCCAACCAACCCAGGAATCTTTGGAGGAAGATCATTCGGTCCCATACCATAAAGGGATGCCTTACACAGATCAGGAAAAAGCTCTTCACAGAGTGGAACAGTCCGGAGCATCTCTAGCTCCTGCTCACCAGGGAAGACCCAGAGAAGGCAGACTCCTTGCTATAGCAGGGAGGATTTGGGGTAGACACCTGGAGCCTGCACTGCAAGGGAACCTTGGGGATGAGTAACCAGGGAGATGACAGCCATAGCTTAGGTGGAATACAGTTGTGACCATGGGCGCTGGTTGGGGAATACGGACTTAGGAAGCCTGGGAGGCTGGAAGGCTCTGGTGTGGGCTGCACAGGCTCTGGCATCCTGTCTAGGGCCTCTCCCAGGGGATGTGCGGCTCAGGATCCTAGCCCTGGCTTATCCCTCCTGAAGGGAATTAATAAAGTGGAAAGAAACTTGGCTCTTGCCGAAAGCCCCTGGCAGTTGAGCAAATGCTATTGTCTTTGCTCCGTCCAGTGCCCTGGATTGGAGTCTGTTTTGTTCCCAACCCAAATCAGTCCCTTTTGTTGCCAGTCTCTTCCCAGCTGCAGCTTGGCATAGTGCCATCCTCTACTCCCAGCCTCAGGCTGTGTGTGCATGAGCTGTCTGGAAGAGTCCAGCTGGCTGGTGGCTTTACCAAGGTGGGGGCTTTGGCAGGTTGTGTTGGAAAGGATCCTCCTTCAAGGAGAGGCAGATGAGGCAGGGAGTGGAGCCCTGGGGCTGCTGTAAAAGACTTCAGGAAATGGGAGGAGGCTGGTAGGGCCTTGAGGAAAAAAGATGGGGGGAGAGGAGGGGATGGGACAGGTCACTGCTCCAGTTTTTGTTCATGCCTTCTGACTCCAACCTCAGAGGATGTGAAAACCCCTGCAGTACTGGACTATAGGATGATGTCTCATTGTTTCCTGGCATGGAACCAGTGTCTTGTTTATGTTCTAACCTAATATTCAAAATTCTTGGACTCCTTTGGCCCCTGTGAGGTGGATCTGAGTGCGCCAGGTATTAGTAGTAGTTCCTTTGGACAATGGCAGGACTGGGCTGGCTGCAGTGGCACAGGTGCCTGCTATGCTGCACAGAAGACAAGGACGTACACCCAGAGGATGTGTGTTCCATGCACCAGACTTGGCACAGTGCCCTTCCTCAGTGGGCAGATCTTGCTCATGGGTGTCCACTGCACGCTTTGCCCCTGCTGGCTTGAGAGCCCATTTGGTCCAGTCCTGAGCCTCCTATCTCCTCACTGAGACAGCATGAGCTTGCAGGTAGAAAAGACATCAGGAGACAAGTATGGCACCCACAGGCAGAGCTCTTCCTGAAAGATGTGCAGTGGCTTTTAGTGGCCTTGTTACCCTTTCTGAACCTCCTTTGCTGATCCAGGCCTCTCTTGTCTTCCTTCATTTCATCAAAACAAAGTATAAATATCTACTAAGGATCAAACTTTATACATATATATTTCCTGGGGATTAAACTTTATTAATAATAGAAATAATAATAGTAATGGTCATGATTTATTGAAGGCTTACTATATGCTAGGGACTATATAAAATTTTCATCCTACTTTATTCCTATCAGAAATAGAGAAACATAGAGAAGTTATATAGCTTGTCCAAGGTCAGTTAGCTAGTGGAATCTGGATTTAAATTCAGGTCTGACTTCAAAGTCCTTGCTGTTAACCACTCATGTTATATCCTGAAAAAAGGAATGAAATTCTAAGTTGAAAATGTCCACAACTTCTTTCATAGCACCAACCACACTCACTATATGATAATTGCCAAAAATGTCTGTCTTTCTCCTTCAATAAAATGAAGGCCCCTCAAGGGTAATAATATGTCAGGCCTACTATTTCATAATAACACTGTAAGAAAGGCAATACTATCAGCTCCATTTTACAGCTGAGGAAACAGAGGCTTAGAGAGTTGAGTTATTCGTCCATGTCATACAGTTGGTGAGTGGTAAGCTGAAAAGTGAAGCTGGGTGGTCTCATTCTAGCACCCAAGTGCTTAACTGAAGCACTGCACGGCTTCTCAAATTATGGAAGAAATGAATGGACTGGTAGGGTTGGGTAGGGGACATTTCTTGTACTCCTAAAGTTACAACTCAAGAGCCAATGTTGGCCCAATGGGAAGAGAAGGCAGAAAGGTGGCCCTCATCCTCCATCTTTTATCTATCTATCTATCTATCTATCTGTCTGTCTGTCTGTCTGTCTGTCTGTCTGTCTGTCTGTCTATCTATCTGAGTCAGAGTCTCACTCTGTTGCCCAGGCTGGAGTGCAGTGGCATGATCTCGACTCACCACAGCCTTGACTCCCTAGGCTCAAGTGATCCTTCCACTCCAGCATCCCTCCTGAGTAGCTGGAACTATAGGCATGCACCACTATGCCCAGCTTATTTTTATATAGTGTAGAGATGAGGTCTTGCCAAGTTGCCCAGGCTGGTCTCAAACCTCTGGGCTCAGGCAACTCTCTTATTTCCGCCTCCTGGAGTGCTGGGATTACAGGAGTGAGTCACTGCACCTAACAATTTTTTTTTTTTTTTAATTTTTTCAAGGTCTATATTCGGGGAAAAAACCATCCCCCTTTAATGCAAAGAGAGAGGAGAGGAGTAGTGAAGAGAGAAGAATACATGGCAAAAGTTTAGGCTTAGAAGGCTGAGGCAATTCATTAAATTGCATTATAAAGTAGTTCTAAAAAGACACATACATGGTGTTGTTTAAGTAGTTTCTCAGCTGTGAGACAGAAATTTACCAGAGGAAGATCACACACCATTTTGGAGAGGAAATTTACCCCCTATACCTGATGTGATGGAGGGTCTGGACGTGCGGGACAGCTGCAGGACGCTGATCACTCGGTGACATTTTGGAAGCTATATGACCTTCTCTCCTCAAAATGTCACTTTCCAGAGGAGACCTAATTGGCCAGCCCCTCTGTCTTACTTTGGCCACTGTTTGTCCTTGATAACCAAAAGCTTTCTCTCCACAGCCCATCTTCATCACCAGCCCACCCTCCTTCCCCTCCCATCTCTCCCCTGAGAACTCATTTCCCCCATTCTACTCTCCAGCCCCAACACACTCTTCCTACTCACCTGGATGTTCCTCTTGATGATGTCCCTGGTCAGCTGTACCTTGCCTGTGCTGGGGTCCACCCCTGCCAATGGCACCATGACCTCACCGATGACATCATCCCGAGAGAAGCGGTCAAAGCTGAGGACGAGGAAATGCAGCACCAGGTCCTGCAGCTGGCTGTATGGGATGCCATAGAAGGTGAAGGTCTCGTCAAACACAGGGTCCAGTGTCTTCCGCAGCACTCTGGTCTTCACCCGATGCCGCTTGTCAGGAAGGATGGTCATTTTGATGTAAGGATCAGATCCCTGGGTCTGGTCATCCATCACTGGCAGCCCATGGGCCTCCTGGATCGTGACCACCAGGGCTTTTTTCGGGAAGTTATAGTCCACCGAGAAGGTGAGGGATCCTAGCATGACATCCTCCTCTGGAGATGATGGAGAGGTGGTTTTGCTCTCCCCAGGGGTCAGGCTTGTAATGGGGCTCCTCAGTTCTTCCCCATATTCCATTTTGATGGGTAATTGGTCTATACAAGATCCGGAACTAGGTACCCTGGGACCCTTGTCTCGGTTCAGCAGGCCAGCCTCTGCTGCGTCTACCAACAGGTTCCCACGCCCACCTTCCCTCCCAGGGCCATCTTTGTCTCTCCGCACCTTGATGATTTTCTTCTTGTTGCTGAGGGTCTCTGGGTATATGCTGATGCCTTTGAGCATGTGAATAAACTTGTATGGTGGGGTCTTGTGCTTCTTCTCTGCCTGCTGGTGGCAGCATGACCAGACAAAGACGGTCACCGAGACACACACCACCAGCACAGAGGCCCCGATGAGGCCGGCCACCACCGGTGACACATCTGAAGGTGGAGACCAGAGATGCGTCAAGGCAGGTCGATTTAGTTCCTGTCCAGAGCTCCCCTGCTCAGTGCCTCTGCTGGAGCCAAGCTAACCTGCAATCTAGCCTCCAGAGCAAAACATGCTCATCTGGGCTTAGAGACTCTCCCTTCTCTTAGAGACACCGTCTCCCATCCTCCCAACCAATCCGTGACTTTCCCTTCCCGCCAAACCTGGGTTAAACATTTGTGTTCTCTAGAAGGACTTCTCTGAAGTACCCCACCTGACTCCATGTTCTGTCTCAGCACTCATAGACTTGGTTTGTTCATATTGATTTGGGTTTCCCATAAAGCTGTTCGGTAAGTGTCCTAAGGTCACCTTTTTTTTTTTTTTGAGTTGGAGTCTCACTCTGTCACCCAGACTGGAGTGCAGTGGCCGCTCCCAGCCACCGCAGCCTCAACCTGCTGGGCTCCGGTGATCCTTCCGTCTCAGCCTTCCAAGTAGCCAGAATTACAGGCATGCGCTACCATGCCCGGCTGACTTTTTTTTTGGATTTATTGTAGAGATGAGGTCTCGCTGCCCAGGCAGGTCTTGAACCCGCGGGCTCAGGCAATCCACTCACCTCAGCCTCCCAAAGGCGCGGGATTACAGGCTGAGCCACCGAGCCCAGCTAAGGTCACCTTTTTCATGGGAATGCAGTCACCTCAGCTGTTACACAAGACTCTGTGCTGTGTCTTTGGTTTCAGGAGGATGCTCCACAGCATTCCATGCAGGATCTGCAGTGACTGACTCACTAGCTGTCAGGGCAGTGTGGAAGGATGTGGACTTGACTGAAGATGTACTTGGAAGAATGCTCAGGGTGGTAAAGATGGACAGGTGGTAAGAAGAACTATGGCCCATGTACTTTTTTTTTGAGTTGGAGTCTCACTCTGTCACCCAGACTGAAGTGCAGTGGCATGCTCCCGGCCACCGCATCCTCGATATGCTGGGCTCAGGCGATCCTCCCATTTCAGCCTTCCAAGTAGCTGGAACTACAGGCGCGCGCTACCACACCCGGCTAATTTTTTATTTATTGTAGAGATGAGGTCTCACTAAGTTGCCTGGGCAGGTCTCAAACCCGCGGACTCAGACAATCCACTCGCCTCGGCCCCCCAAAGTGTTGGGATTACAGGCTGAGCCACCGAGCCCAGCCTGGCCCATGTACTTTTAAAACATGTTCCAAAATTTCAGCTCCCCCAGGGCTGAAATAAAAGTGTTCCCCCAGGATGAATCCATTGCAGGGAAAGATATAGGCATTGATACATATATTCTAAATATAAAGAAACAGGAACGGAGCCGGGCTCGGTGGCTCAGCCTGTAATCCCGCGCCTTTGGGAGGCTGAGGTGAGTGGATTGCCTGAGCCCGTGGGTTCAAGACCCGCCTGGGCAGCGAGACCTCATCTCTACAGTAAATCAAAAAATCAGCCGGGTGTGGTAGTGCATGCCTGTAATTCCGGCTACTTGGAAGGCTGACGTGGAAGGATCGCCGGAGACCAGCAGGTCGAGGCTGCGGTGGCCGGGAGCGGCCACTGCACACCAGTCCGGGCGACAGAGTGAAACTCCAACTCAAAAAAAAAAAAAAAAAGAAAAAAGAAATAGGAACGGTGGAAAATGCCAGATCTTTGCTCAAGTGTAGTTTTCTCTGACTACCCTATTTAAAAGTGCAAACTTCTCCATCCTTGACACCTATTCTTCCTAGCCCTGATTATTTTTCTTCATATGCTATATCATTCTCTCTCACACATGCCCATACATATACAAACAAATATACACACACATACCCCCTACACATAATGTTACTATTATTTATCTTCACTAGAATGTCTAGTCTCGTGAGGATAGAAATTTTTGTCTGCTTTGTTGATTGCTGTATCCTCAGCACTCAAAACACAAAGCAGGCACTTAACATATATTTGATGAATGAACAAATAACTATAGAGAAATGAATTTTTTTATTTTCCCTTACCCTAGTCTTGCTTTTTCTCATAAAAGTTGAACCTCTGCCTTAGATAATTAGGTTTGGACTTTTCTTCCTCCTTAAGTTCATTGAGGTCAAATTGGGTTTAGGGCTTAGAGGTCTAGATAAGGCCTATAGTTTTCCATCTTTCTGTTTAGGGGAAGGTTTGGAAGGCAGGTAAAACTAAGGAAATATATGCAATACCAGCACAGTCTAGATTCTTCTTGGAACACCCTTGCATTAGGCACCTGTGCAACTTGCTGCCTCACAGCAGGTCTCAAATCTCATCTCATCAGAGAAGCATTTCCTGTCTGCCCTAAGAGAGATAATGTCCCCATCACCCTTCTTTGTCTTCATAGCACCTATTACCCTGCCATATATATATTTGTCTTTGTTCACTCATTAGATAAGCTCAGTGAGAACAGTGACTTTCTGTTTTGTTCACTGCTGTTTTCCCAGGTCCTAGAACCATGTGACACATAGTAAGAGCTCGGTAAACAAATGAGTTAGTGAATTCAAAAATGCCTCTACAGATTAGAAAAACAGGATGAGGTCAAGATGATTATGCATATCAGGGATAAATGTAAGTTTCTACTTGGACTTAAAAACCTATTTATAGACAATCACCTCACTTGACAAGTTTAGGCAAAAATGCCTTAGTTCAGATGACCACAAGTTTAAAGTAGCTAAATTAGGTTAATGTCTACTTACACTATGAGCATAATGTCCAGATCACCAGAGGTAGGTATAATTTCATCTGCACTGCTCATAACACGTGTAATATTCTGTATGACACTGACAATAATAAAAGCTGCTATTTTTGTGTGTACATTTATGATGTCCCTGCCAGGTATTGTGCTAAAGCTTACTCTCTGAATCAAAGAGCTCATTGACTAGGTATCCTTAATATCCCCACTTTATAACCGAGGAAGCTGGGAGCTCAAATCTGCCAAAGGCACCTTCTAGCACATGGCAGTGATGGGTATAAGCTCTGGTCTGCCTGACACCAGAGACCATACTCTGCATATGGATAGTCAGGATAGTTGGGGGTGTCTAGGAACAAAAACATCTTTAATTATAAGTATTTTAGGCCTGGGTACAGTGGCTTATGCCTATAATCCCAGCCAAGATTTGGGAGGCCAAGGCAGAAGAATCACTTGAGCCCAGGAGTTGAAGACCAGCCTGGGTAACAAAGTCTCTAAAAACAAACAAAACTCAAAAAAATTAGCTGGGTGTAGCTTGAGATCAAGAGGTGAGCTATGATTGCACCACTGCACTCCAGCCTGGGTGACAGAGTGAGATCCCAACTCAAAAAAAAAAAAAAATTTTAGGTATTTTGAGGGAAGAGGGTCTAATTTCATTTTACAGGATCACAGGATCAGCACCAATCAATACAGGCTATAAGAAAACAGATTCGCCAGGCTCGGTGGTTCAGCCTGTAATCCCGCGCCTTTGGGAGGCTGAGGTGAGTGGATTGCCTGAGCCCGCGGGTTCGAGACCCGGCTGGGCAGGAGAGACATCATCTCTACAATAAATCAAAAAATTAGCCAGGTGTGGTAGTGCGCACCTGTAGTTCCAGTTACATGGAAAGCTGAGGTGGAAGGATCGCCGGAGCCCAGCAGTTCGAGGCTGCGGTGGCCGGGAGCGGCCACTGCACTACAGTCTGGGCGACAGAGACTCCAACTCAAAAAAAAAAAAAGAAAAGAAAAGAAAACAGATTTTTAAAAAATAAGAAATAAATTTTAGCCGGGCTCGGTGGCTCAGCCTGTAATCCCGCATCTTTGGGAGGCTGAGGTGAGTGGATTGCCTGAGCCTGCGGGTTCGAGACCCGCCTGGGCAGCGAGACCTCATCTCTACAATAAATCAAAAAATCAGCCGGGCGTGGTAGCGCATGCCTGTAATTCCAGCCACTTGGAAGGCTGAGGTGGCAGGATCGCCGAGCCCAGCAGGTTGAGGCTGCGGTGGCCGGGAGCGGCTACTGCACTCCAGTCTGGGTGACAGAGTGAGACTCCAACTCAAAAAAAAAAAAAAAAAAAAAGAAAAGAAAATAAATTTTTTTTTTAAAGGTTAAGAAAGAAAAGTTTATTTAAAAGTAAATTAGCCAGGCTTGGTGGCTCAGCCTGTAATCCCAGCGCTTTGGGAGGCTGAGGTGAGTGGATTGCCTGAGCCCATGGGTTCAAGACCCGCCTGTGCAACTTTGTGAGACCTCATCTCTACAATAAAATAAAAAATTAGCTGGGTGTGGTAGCCCACACCTGTAGTTCCAGCTACTTGGAAGGCTGAGGCAGAAGGATCGCTGGAGCCCAGCAGGTCGAGGTTGCAGTGGCCGGGAGCATGCCACTGAACTCGTCTGGGTGACAGAGTGAGACACCAACTCAAAAAATTAAAAAAATTAAAAAGTAAATTAAAGAGAGAGAATGAAGAAAGAAGATTCACCTCCCCAAGGGGGGAGAGGGGGACCAAAGCCAGGAAGCATGGCGACAGCCATGGCTCAGAGAGTACATGGCCACACCAGAATCTAGCAAGGCAAGGCCCCAATTTTTTTTTTTTTTTCAGTTGGAGTCTCACTCTGTTGCCCAGGCTGGAGTGCAGTGGCACGAACATGGCTACCACAGCTTCAATCTGCTGGGCTTGGTGATCCTTCTGCCTCAGCCTTCTAAGTAGCTGGAACTACAGGTGTGCGTCATCATGCCTGCCTAATTTTTCTTTCTTTCTTTATTTATTTATTTTTGAGTTGGAGTCTCACTTTGTCATCCAGACTGGAGCGCAGTGGCACACTCCTGGCCACCGCAACCTTGACCTGCTGGGCTCTGGGCGATCCTTCTGCCTCAGCCTTCCAAGTAGCTGGGACTACAGGCGCGTGCTACTATGCCCAGCTAATTTTTGATTTATTGTAGAGATGAGGTCTTGCCAAGTTGCCCAGGCAGGTCTCGAACCCGTGGGCTCAGGCAATTCACTCACCTCAGCCTCCCAAAGCGCGGGATTACAGACTGAGCCACCAAGCCCAGCCTTTTTCTTGATTTAATGTAGAGACACGGTCTTGCCAAGTTGCCCAGGCTGGTCTTGAACCCCTGGGCTCAGACAATCCTCTGGCCTCCACCTCCCAAAGTGCTGGGATTATAGGTATGAGTCGTAGTGTCCGGTGGAAAACAGATTTTGACTCAATGAAAAGAGTCAATGTCCTAGGTTGCTTTATGAGGCGAAAACTGAAAATTTTAAACAGAGGTCATATCACCATTGGTCAGGCATATTCTTTTTTTAAATACAAACTTTTTTTTTTTGGTAGAGATGAGGTCTTACTATGTTGCCCAGGGTGGTCTTGAACTCCCAAGCTCAAGTAATCCTTCCACCTTGGCCTACCAAAGTGCTGGGATTTTAGGTGTGAACCCACTATGCCTGGCTCTGGTCAGGCAAATTCTAAAAGGGATTTTTTCATTGAAGACTAGATGTCTCTGAAGTTCTTTCTACCTCAATATTCCATGGTCCTAAGAAAGTTAGGACCAGATAAGAAAAGAAGAGGTTACATTTTACAATAATAAAGATAAGGGGTAAAACCATTATTAACAAAATAAATCAAGGTGACCATGTCCATATCCATATTGAATAATAATAGCATTTAGTCTCTAAATATTAAACAGAATAAAAGTTTTTAGGGAGAGTTGCGTAAAATGGAGGCAGCCTTGGTGGTAAGCTCCTTGAGGACAGGCAGGAATGACATCCTGTTCATCTCTGAATCCCTCAGAGTCTCTTACATCTAACAGGTGCTCAAGAGATATTTGTTAAAAACACTGAATTCAGCCGGGCTCGGTGGCTCAGCCTGTAATCCCGCGCCTTTGGGAGGCTGAGGTGAGTGGATTGCCTGAGCCCGCAGGTTCGAGACCCACCTGGGCAGCGAAACCTCATCTCTACAATAAATCAAAAAATCAACCGGGCGTGGTAGCGCGCGCCTGTCATTCCGGCTACTCGGAAGGCTGAGGCGGAAGGATCGCCAGAGCCCAGTAGGTCGAGGCTGCGGTGGCCGGGAGTGGCCACTGCACTCCAGTCTGGGCGACAGAGTGAGACTCCAACTCAAAAAAAAAAAAACCACTGAATTCAATTGTTTATCAGAATGCACAGAGCCTAAAGAAGTGGCTCTCTCTCTCTCTTTTTTTGGTAGAGACAAGGTGTTGCTATGCTGCCCAGGTTGGGCTCAAACTCCTGGGTTCAAGCAATCCTCCTGCCTCAGCCTCCCAAAGTGCTAGGGTTACAGGCATGAGCCACCATGCCTGGTCTAAAGAAGTGGTTCTCTATTCACCAGTCAGGGGCTTTCCTGCAAATTGCTTGTGACTGACTAGTGAAACTGAACAATTATTGTCTCTATAAGAAGAGGAAGCCGGGCTCGGTGACTCAGCCTGTAATCCTGCGCTTTGGGAGGCTGAGGTGAATGGATTGCCTGAGCTGGCGTGTTCGAGACCCGCCCGGGCAACTTGGCGAGACCTCATCTCTACAATAAATAAAAAAATTAGCCAGGCGTGGTAGCACGCGCCTGTAGTTCCAGCTACTTGGAAGGCTGAGGCGTAAGGATTGCCAGGGCCCAGCAGGTAGAGGCTGCGGTGACCGGCGCGGCCACCGCACTCCAGTCTGGGCGACAGAATGAGACTCCGACTCAAAAAAACCCACAAAAAACAAGAGGAATGCTGGAAACTACCAAGACAGGTCTATTTTTGAGAATGATTGGAAAGGGAGACCTCTGGGCATCCTTTGGCTCTACCATAGATTTACTCAGTGATCTTGAAAAATCTCTGCTGGTTACAATGAAGAATTTCCATCTTTCAGGAGGATAAAGAAGAAAGAGAAATGGATCCATTTGTGGCCTATCTAGGTATTCTCCACCTTGTTTCCTACTTTTACTCTACTTTCTTCCTCATGTCAGTATTTGTTAACTCCCTGATACCCAAGACGGAGTACTAGGAAAATCAGAGATGTTGAAACTCAGAGTTCTCCATCTTGCATTAGTCAAAAGGTTGGTGGGAACAGGAAGTTGGAACGAATGGGTGAAATGAATGTTTTAAAGCAGCTATAGGGCAACCTCTTTGGGTCCCCTTTTGCTGTGAGAGCTTTTCTGTACTCAATAATTCTTGCTTTCAAAAAATAAATAATAAAATAAAGCAGCTGTAAATTGCAGTGACCTGTGCTTCTTGCTCCTTCTGTCCTCTGCAGTCATGGATGAGTGAGTGTTGGTTTGGTGTGTCTCCCACGTGCTGTAGCATTTGAAATGAAGTACTCTATGAAATGTGGAAAAGTAAGAAGTGGCAGTTCTCTATGGAGAAGACCCTCCGTAATGCTCTAGGGACCTGTAAGACACATCTGCCCAATCCTCTCAGTTTCTGACCAATAAGTTTCTGCTTATTGACACTTTCTTTCCTAAACATAGTCTTCACTGTCAAGCAGGTCATGTAACACAGGGTAATGAAAATGAACTTTTACTGGTTTAAATCCTAGAACTACCCTCACTAGTTTGTATGACTTTAGCCAAGTTATTTTTTTATCTCCCTGAGCCTCAGTTGCCTCATCTGGCAAATATATATAACAATACCTACTCTGAAGGGTATTTGTTAGAATTAAATGAAATGTAGCATGTAAGAAGCTGATACAGTTTCTTTTCCTTTTTCCAGTAGTAGTCCCTCTAAAGAAAATCACCATATCATGTTCTGCACCATCTACTTTTTTAAGGACTCTGGAACTACAATTAAAGAAAGGAATCTGTTGGAAAGGCATAAGATGAAAAAGAAAGAGCAGGAAGAAAATCATGTGCTGCTCGTGATCACAAAGGGGACTTTTATTTTGGAAACGTAGAACTCAAGGGACAGAGATGTAGAAGGTGAAGTGGAAGAGAAAATACAGTCAAGACTTAGCCTTGGGGAGCAAGCTGTGACGGGTGTGAAGATCTGCTATCTGAATATTTTTTCCTGATTCCATGCCTTCTTCCTTATATCGAGCACATTGGACTTATTTCAACATACCTCTTAGATATAATATCTATAATTAGGGAATCCCTTAAAGAATAAAAAGGTTCTTAAGCTGGCAGCAACTCTCACTTGGCTTTCTCCATCTAAACTAGTGGAATCAAGGGAGAAGCAGTGCAATTATATTTTACTTATTTATTTGACCAGGAAAGCGCAGCACAGGAAGTTTGCTCCCCTCGCACATTTGGGAAGAGTCACCAAAGAGGAAAAAACTTCCTCTCAAGCTTATCTTTCCCATCTTCCTTCCCATTTTCCACACCACTTTCTGTCCCAGGGAGCGTAAGACTAATCTGCGAGCCCACAGGGCCGGGTCGGGGACCAGCCGCTCCGAGATGACGTAATGCTTTCTCTGGTACACAAAGCGGCCTCCCCCGGGCTGGGCCTCTCTCGCCCCTCCCCCTCCGGCCTAGATCACTCCCCCGCCGGCACCAGCGCGGGTGAGTCCCCCTTTTTGAAAAGCCTGCCCAGGGAAACCGGGAACAAAGGCCCCGGAAGGAGAGCCTCAGCACTGCCAGGAGGCCAGAAATAGACATCACGTCATCCCCCAGCCCAGCAGCGCCAGCGCCATTTGGTAGCATCGGACGGACCCCACCATTACGATGCAGAATGGAGTTTGCAGGGCTCACGTTTCCTCCTGCCCCAGCATCTAGCTGACTGGCTTAAGGAGTGGCTTCCTTTTTGCTCCCCACCCCCGCACCTCTCTTTCCCCAGAGGCCGCCGCCTCCCCTGGCTGCCAGCCACACGGCCCAGTCTCCAAGCTGCCATCTTGATGCCCCATCCCCCTTGTCACCTCCCTCCCCCGCAGCCCATAGGAGTGGGAGGGGGAGGAAGGGGCACCGCCCTGCGTGCCCCAAGGGGGAGGGCTCGGCCTACCCTACCTCTCCTCCCCCAGAAGGAGGGGTTCACGTCCTCCGCATGCTCGCTGTTTCTCACCTCCAGCAGTGCTGACAGTGCACCATACAAGGTTTTAGCATCCTGAACTTCCCCACCCTCGGTGTGGCTCTGGCCTTGCTGGCCCCTGCAGCCCATAGCTCAAGTTCGGTCACTGTCCACTGCCCGCTTCCCACCACCGCAGGCCCGATTCTAGCGTGGCTGGCACTTTGATGGCTCTGGTCTGGGCTTCATTCTCTGCCCAGCTGTTGGGCCCACTGACTTTGCAACGGTTCCGACCACCTAGAGCTTAGTTTACCCGACTCTACTTACCAAAGCTAGGTCGGATGTTGGTGATCTCAGCCATGTCGTAATCAGAGGCTGTTGCTATAAACGTTTTTGCAATGGTCAGACAACTCTGGGAACCCCCAGTCCGTACGGAGGCCGCCGCTGTAGAGCTCTACGTCAGGGACGGGGGAAGGTATCCGGCGGACGCCTCCTGCGACGGTCGGGCCCCTGGGTGCCAGCTGCGCTCGCCTCTTAAGATGCTCCAGGGATGCGCTGAGCTAAGGATGCAGGTGCAGTCAGACTGGTCCTGATGGGAGGTAGGCTCCGCCTTCTTCCGAATGGCTCTCGGAAGAATACTCCGCCTCTCTCCGAAATGTTCCGGAGGACAGGCCCCGCCCCTTTCCGGAAGATCTCCGGGAGGGGACTCCTCTCCCCGCCGAGATTTCCCGAGAATGAGGCCCCGCCCACTGACGGGCAGTGGGTCAAAAGAGTGTCCTGGAATGAGAAGTGTAGGTAGATTATTCCATGAAATTCTATAGATTCCGCGATTCTGGCTTCCTGGGCTTAATAAAGCAGCAAAATGTTCTGGATTCTGGATTCCAGAATTTTGGAAAAACAAAATTTCAGTATCGATTGCCATTATTGTTGTTATGCATTTCAAAGACCGCTAAAGATTATTATGGAAACTTTCTTAAACCTCGGAAACTCTAATTAAAGACCAGATCTGGGGATGGTTGCACAACTCTGAAAATTTACAAAAAAAGTATTTGATTGTACATGCAAAACATAAATTTCGTGGTTTGTATTTTTTAAAATTTAAATTTCGTAATGTGTTTTTTTTTAAGCCTAATGAAAATTGCCAGTGTTAATCAGTGCTGAATATTTCTTTTCCATGAGTCTCAGGTACTTAAGGTTTCGTAGGAGAGAGAGAGGGAGAGAGAAGGCAGGCCAACCCAAAAGATCTATGTATTTTGTAGGTCAAATGAAATCCTGAGCTTCTGGGGTCTTTCTTTGCATTTGGGAGAGTGAGTGTAATTCAGGTTAGAGGCAGACTACTGGCGATTATAGCATCAATTTCATCCTTCATTTTGGATGTCAGATTTCTGTTTACAGACAGGATTAGTTCAAATGCATAAATTTTTGTTGGTGGTTTACCTGTAAAATAAGGGAGTTGAATGTGTTTTTCCAGCTTTGACAGTCTGGGTCCTTATAGAAAAGTGTAAAGAACATAGTCCTAGCCGGGCTCGGTGGCTCAGCCTGTAATCCCGCGTCTTTGGGAGGCTGAGGTGAGTGGATTGCCTGAGCCCGCAGGTTCGAGACCCGCCTGGGCAGCGAGACCTCATCTCTACAATAAATCAAAAAATCAGCCGGGCGTGGTAGCGCATGCTTGTAATTCCGGCTACTCGGAAGGCTGAGGCGGAAGGATCGTCGGAGCCCAGCAGGCGAGGCTGCAGTGGCCAGTCTGGGCGACAGAGTGAGACTCCAACTAAAAAAACACAAAAAACAAAAACATGGTCCTAGGAGTTATTCATTAATTCATTTTTAAAAAAGTATAGAATTATTAAACATCGACTAAGCCCCAGGCACCTTCCTGGGCACTGGTTCAATGCATTAGAAGCTAGAATTAGGATACCTGATACCTAACTTGATAGCTGTGTACCTGTATGAAATCACCTGCTTAGCTGAGCCAGAACTTTGTCCTGTGCAAACTGGCTAATAATATAATAATATCCATTGTCCCACAGAATTATTGTGGAGACCAAATCACCTAAGATAATGTGAGTGCATTTTGTAAAATGCAGAATATTGTACCTGCATGAGTAATTACTATAGCTTGAGTTTAAGGCTGCCTTAGTTTTATTCAGGAACCTGCACTAATTGTAAACCAGAAGTTTTCTGAAATTTTATGAATTCATTTCCTTGGTCCTGTGTTCCAAGTGTCTCGTGGCGATAAAGACCGGTTGTCAATCTAAACCAGTGACTGACTCTCAAGCCCTAGTTTTGTTTTGAGGAGGATAGCTTTATGGACGGAGAACGCGAAGTGGTGCCTTTAAATTTTTTTTGCCAATCGCTGGTATACTAGCACTGTAGCTTCATTCGGCCCTAAGATAGGATGGCGCCTAGTATTCTGCGCATGCTCTTTGTCGTACTGGGGCGCGGCGCCCGCGACTCGGGGGCGCGCACGTCATTGGCTGCCGTCGGCTGACTTCCGGTGGTGCCAAAGCCGTGTTTCCGCGGGATCAGGCCGGCTTGTGAGGGTACTGGGTCGTGTGCGGTGGGGCGGGAAGAGGCAGGTGGGAGCTGGGGCACGTGGGCAAAGGATGTCCGAGCTAAGGGGGTCAGGTCTGAGAGTTGGGCGCTGGGTGGTGACGGAAGTTAGGGGTGCGAAGGTGTCTAGTTGGGAATGGGAACGTGGGCCAGCGCCAAGGTGGAAGGCGCAGTTAGGACCCCTTTTGCAAATGTTTTCCACAGAGGAGGCCGCGCAGGGGCCGCCTCCGGATTGGCATTCATTCACCCTGTGGGTCCGACTCTGGCTCCCAGAGTAGCGGCCTCTTTGAGCTACTGCTGTGTCTGAGGTGCCTGCCTTTGAATAGTAGCTGGATTTTTTTTTTTTTTCTGGACCTCAGTAATTCGTCTGTGAAATAAAGGAGTCACCTGGGCTACTCCCGTTTCGCTCCTTATCCACTCTGCACCCTCTCTCACAGGAATCAGCGGAACCTTGGAGTTTTATTAAGATTTAATTACCAAGATGAGGGCATCAGTTGATTAGGGGGATAGGAAATCTTCCCTAATGTCCTGGAGAAACTGGATTAGGGAGGTTTAAAACCAACCTGATAGATGAGACTCTCAGAAAGAACTTTTATTTTTCAGTTCTATAGTTCAAGCTCTAGTACCCTGATAGGTGTGCATTCAGACTTTGCTTGAACATCGCCTGTAATATAACACAAGGCAGCTTATTTTATTCTTGGACCTGTTTATGATAGTTAAGTTTTCTTAGATAGTAAGATGCAATCAGTTTCCTTATTATGCTTGACATTTGAACCAGTTGATGAACAGAATAAAATGTTGAAGTCCTCTTTCGTTCATTCATTATTTAGGGAGCATTTATTGAGTATCTGCAAAACTCAGTGACACATTGAGTATCTGTAATACACAGATACTGAGCCAGGTGCAGTGACTTGTGCCTGTAATCCCAGCAACTCTGGAGGCTGAGGCAGGAGGATAGCTTGAGGCCAGGAGTTTGAGGCTGCAGTGAGCTGTGACTGTGCTCTTGCACCCCAGCCAGGGCAAAGAGTGAAACCCTATCTGAAAAAAAAAACCAAAATACCCAGATACTGCTGGATATTAGAGATACTAGTTGAAAGAGTTCTTTTTCTCAAAAAGTTTATAGTTTTAGAAGATGGAGATGAGATGAAGACACAAAAGAGACAATGACAAAAGAAGTGCTATAAAAGAGGTTTACAAACAGTTGCTAAAAGAATATACCCTCAGCTTAGGGTCAGTATTGCTCTTAAAATATGATAACTAGGGTTGGATGGGTATGGTGGCTCATGCCTGTAATTCCAGTACTTTGGGAGGTGGAGGCGAGAGGATTGCCTGAGTCCAGGGGTTCATGACCAGCCTGGGCAACTTGGTGAGACCATGTCTCTCAAAAAAAAAAAAAAAAAAAAATCCAGGTATGGTGGCGCAAGCCTGTAATCCCAGCACTTTGGGAGGCCAAGGTGAGAGACTTGCCTGAGCCCAGGGGTTCAGACCAGCCTGGGCAACTTGGTGAGACCGCATCTCTACAATACAAAAAAAAAAAATTAACTGGATGTGGTGGCACATCCACCTGTGGTTTCAGCTACTTGGAAGGCTAAGGTGGGAAGATCACCTGAACCCAGCCGATTGAGGCTGTGGTGGGTGTGAGCATGCCACTGTACTCCAGCATGGGCAACAGAGTAAGACTACAAATTAAAAAATAATAATAATAAAATAAATGTGATAACTAGAATTGAAGCCAAGTGTCAAGAAAGAACAGTACAAAGAGCAATAGGAACCTCCTCTCCCTTGTTTCAACATAAAATTTCTGTTAATATAGCCTAATCTTTTATTTATTTATTTATTTATTTTTGAGTTGGAATCTCACTCTTTGTTGCCCAGGCTGGAGTGCAGTGGCACACTCAGGGCCACCACAGCCTCAACTTGCTGGGCTTAGGTGATCTTTCCGCCTCAGCCTTCCAAGTAGCTGGAACTACAGACGCATACCACTACACCTGGCTAGTGTTTTGTGATTTATTGTAGAGATGAGGTCTCACCAAGTTGCCCAGGCTGGTCTCAAATACCCGGGCTCAGGCAGTCCTCTCACCTCAGCCTCCCAGAGTGCTGGGATTACAGGCTGAGCCACCGTGCCCTGCTATAGCCTAATCTTTTAAAACAACCACACTTTACTTCTGAATTGTTTCTGTTAATGGAAATGCCTGTTTATGGAAACAACAGTAGCAAACATTTATTGATCACTGACTATGTAATGATGTAGGTGCTATTATATTTCATTTTATAGCTGAAGAAACTGGGATTCAGTTTGAGTAACTTATGCAAGTTCATAAAGCTGAAGAGAAGCTGACTTGGGAAACAAATCCAGACAGTTTGAATCCACAGTTTGCTCTCAGCATCATGCTAGTCTACATCCCTGATGGTAGTAATAATAATAACAACACTTATTAATCACTTAGTATTTAATTTTTGTAACAACTCCATGAGGTAAGAGCAGTTACTAATTTTCACAGTAGAGGAGACGGAAACTTAGAGAGGTTAAGTCACTTGGCCAAGGTAGCATACTAGTCAGTAGTAGAGTTGGAATTTGAACTTGGTCACTCTAACTGTTGTCTCTCATCTTCTCCCTAAAGGGGGATTGTGCATTTGGTGTGAAGTATTGTGTTCATGATGGAACATGAATAAATGAAAAGATAATTGAACAAATGTTATTACCATTAATTAATATAAAAGTGATAAGAACTTGCTTTTATCCTTCCAGGATGGAACAGAAGTGGGATTTCTAAAATGTTGCCTTGTAAGAAGAGAAGAACTACAGTGACAGAGTCCCCACAGCATAAGAGCAACCAGGATGAAGACAACATAGGCCTGGAATCAGCTATTAAACAAGAATCTGACCTGGTTAAAGACTTGGGGTCAGTGTCATTGTCCTGGGGTCCGAGTCATGGCAGAGTAGCTGGCTTTGAAGTACAGTCTGTTCAGGATGCAGGAAGTCAGCTTCTTATGGAGGATATATCTTTGAGATCTGGGATGCTCAACCAGGACACAAATGTACCAATTCTAGATGCTGTTGATGTGGCCATCTCTCAGGGAATCACCCTATCTTCCTTGGAGTCATCACACCTCCTTAATATACACACTGGTAAAGGAAAGCTTCAGGCCACGGGCTCAAGGAGAGGGAAGAAAACTGCACTTAGGCCTGGGCAGATAGCCCAAGAAGACAGAGGTGACCATTCTATCATAAAGGATCCTTTTTCAGGAGAGCCTAGTGAAGAAAAGGAAGAAGGAGGTAAGAGGTCTCTGCTGCCTTTTTTTTGTTGGTACCACCTTGCCACTGCTTTCTCTGTGCGGCCTCACAGAGTAGAATTTCTGAAAAGGGATACTGATTTGGTATATATTGGAACCGCTGTGCTTGTAGGGATCAGCACTGAACTTTATTAATGGGTAGATACTTTCCCCCTCCATTCCCTAGGTCCTCTTGTATGTCCCTTACTTTCCGTTCTCTCATCCTTTATTCTGCACGTCTAGAGAGCTGTATGGTCTTTTGTGATTTGCAGCAGCCTAAAGGGAGAGACTCCTGCTTGGGGCATTGGGAAAGGCTTTACAGAGATGATAACCCTTTGGACTTGAAGGATGAGTTGCAGTTTGACAGAGGTGGGCATCTACACCCAGAACAGTCTACACTGCGGTACATAGGCAGAAGAGAATGGTGATATAGTTGCTTGAAAGAAGTGGTGGGAGATGACTTCAGAGTGGTAGATAGTGCTTGGGTTGTGAAGGGTTTTGTTTTAGTGCTAAGGTTTTGAACTTTTCCTGTCATTAGGTGATACTCATTTTTTTTTTTGAGTTGGGGTCCAATTCTGTTGCCCTTGCTAGAGAGCAGTGGCACAATCCCAGCTTATTGCAGCCTTGACTTTTTGGACTCAGGTGATCCTACTGCCTCAGCTTCCCAAGTAGCTTGGACTACAGGCACACAGCACCACTCCTGGCTAATTTTTTTTTTTTTTTTGAGTAGGAGTCTCACTCTGTGACCGAGGCTGGAGTGCAGTGGCACGCTCACCGCTACTGCAGCCTCGACTTGTTGGGCTCAGGTGATCCTACTGCTTCAGCCTTCCAAGTAGCTGGAACCATAGGTGTGCGCCACCATACCCGGCTAAGTTTTTGATTTATTGTAGAGATGAGGTCTTGCCAAGATGCCCAAGCTGGTCTTGAACCCCAGGACTTAGGCAATCCTCTTGCCTCTGACTTCCAAATTCCTGTGATTATCAGCATGAGCCACTGTGCCTAGCCTTAAATTTTTTTTTTTTTTGAGTTGGAGTCTCACTCTGTCACCCAGGCTGGAGTGCAATGACAGCTCTCAGCCATCGCAGCCTTGACCTGCTGGGCTCCAGCGATCTTTCCGCCTCAGCCTTTCAAGTAGTTGGAACTATAGGCATGCGCTACCACGCCCGGCTCATTTTTTATTTTATTGTAGAGATGAGGTCTCGCCAAGTTGCCCAGGTGGGTCTCGAACCCGCATATTTTTTTTAAATGAGTGTGTGTGTGTGTGTGTGTGTGTGTGTGTGTGTGTGTCTGTGTGTATGGGGACAAGGTCTCCTGTGTTACTTAGGGTGGTCTTGAACTACTAGACTCAAGTCATCCTCCTCAGCCTCCCAAAGTGCTGGGATCACAGGCATAAGCCACTGCACCCAGCCATGATAGTCATTTTATTTTATATTTATATAAATATAAAATAAGGCTGAAGTGCAGTGGCATGCTCACAGCTACCTCAGTCTTGATCTGCTGGGCTCAGGTGATCCTTCTGCCTCATTCTTCCAAGTAACTGGAACCACAGGTGCGTGCTACTATACCTGGTGGATTTTTTTTTTCTTTTCTGAGTTAGAGTCTCACTCCATCGCCCACACTGGAGTGCAGTGGTATGCTCATGGCTACCCCAGCGTTGACCTGCTGGGCTCAGGTGATCCTTCCTCCTTCCAAGTAACCAGAACTATAGGTGTGCGCTACCATGCCTGGCTAATTTTTTTATTTATTGTAGAGACGAGGTCTCGCCAAGTTTCCCGGGCGGGTCTCGAACCCGTGGGCTCAGGCAATCCATTCACCTAGGCCTCCCAAAGTGCTGGGATTACAGTCTGAGCCACCGAGCCCGGCCTCCACTGTTAATGTACTATGCTGATACTGACATTGTGTATTGTGTGTTTATACTGCATTTCATGTTTCTAATGCCACTGTGTTTGAAAATTGAGAAAGTAGTGCATGAGTTTGAAAAACATTGTCAAAGATGAAAGCTCTTTTGGGGAAAAGTGCTCCTGATCTCAGCCCTTGTCATAACACAGCTCTATGGTTTCAGCCTCAGTCGGAGTAACCTGTATTGCTGTGTTGGTTTTGGGACATCTCTGTTTTTATGTGGAAATGTAGACAGGAATAGCAGGTTTGTTTTTTATGAATTACAAATTATTACACTGTTATTCTTTTTTTTTTTTTTTTCTTGTATTGGAGTCTCACTCTGTCGCCCAGACTGGAGTGCAGTGGCCGCTTCTGGCCACCACAGCCTTGCCCTGCTGGACTCCAGCGATCCTTCCACCTCAGCCTTCCGAGTAGCCAGAATTACAGGCACGCGCTACCATGCCCTGCTGATTTTTTGATTTATTGTAGAGATGAGGTCTCGCCAAGTTGCCCAGGCGGGTTTATTCTTCAAGATAATTTTTCTTTTTGAGTTGGAGTCTCACTCTGTCGCCCAGACTGGAGTGCAGTAGTATGCTCCCAGCCACTGGAGCCTTGCCCTGCTGGACTCTGGCTTTCCTTCCACCTCAGCCTTCCAAGTAGACGGAACTACAGACGCGTGCTACCATGACAGGCTAACTTTTTATTTGTTGTAGAGACAAGGTCTTGCCAAGTTGCCCAGGTGGGTCTCTAACCTGCGGCTCAGGCAATCCACTCGCCTCAGCCTCCCAAAGTGCTGGGATTACAGGCTGAGCCACCAAGCCTGGCCTGATAATTTCTTGGGTGAATAAAAAAGGGTAAATAGCTTGTGCCATTTTGCTAACTATATAGACTAGACTTTTGATCACATAAAAATATAAAGTAAAACAAGACAGTATATTGTACTGCACATTGTTGATACATAAATTGGATATTTATTAGAAATTCTTTTTATTTTTGAGTTGGGATTTCACTTTGTCACCTAGGCTGGAGTGCAGTAGCATGATCACTGTTCACCACTGCCTTGACCACCTGGGCTCAGGTGATCACTCTGCCTTAGCCTCCCAAGTAGCTGAGACTATAGGCATGCACCACCACACCCAGCTAATTTTTAAATTTTCTTTTCAGAGATAAGGTTTCTTTTTTTTGAGTTGGAGTCTCACTCTGTCGCCCAGACTGGAGTGCAGTGGCCGCTCCCGGCCACCGCAGCCTCAACCTGCTGGGCTCCGGCGATCCTTCCGCCTCAGCCTTCCAAGTAGCTGGAACTACAGGCATGCCCTACCACGCCTGGCTAATTTTTGATTTATTGTAGAGATGAGGTCTCGCCAAGTTGCCCAGGTGGGTCTCAAACCTGCGGCAATCCACTCACCTCAGCCTCCCAAAGGTGCGGGATTATAGGCTGAGCCATCGAGCCTGGCTAAATAAATTTTTTAAATTTTCCGTAGAGACGAGGTCTTGCCAAGTTGCCTAGGCTGGTCTCAAACTTCTGTGTTCAGGCAGTCCTCTTGCTTTAGCCTCCCAAAGTACTGGGATTACAGGCATGAGCCATTGTACTTGGCTGATTTACATACCCTAATTTCTGCTTATGCTCTTTTTCTTTCTTTGCCTCCTAAAAGTGATTAGCATAGACAGATTTCATCTTATAATTCGTTTATTTGTACAGTTCTCGGTTAATTATCTTCATGTTATTAATTTACAGTTCTTAGGCTTGTAATAAACAAGTTGTAAATGTACTCTGAATAAGGTTTTTGTGTAATAGCACGGTCACGGCTTACAGCAGCCTCAAACTCTTAGTCTCAAGTAGTCTTCCTGCCTCAGCCTCCCTACCCCAAGTAGCTGGAATTATAGGCACATGCCACGAAGCCCTGCTAATTTTTTTTTTTTTTTTTTTTTTTTGAGTTGGAGTGTCACTCTGTCGCCCAGACTGGAGTGCAGTGGCCGCTCCCGGCCACTGCAGCCTCGACCTGCTGGGCTCCGGCGATCCTTCCTCCTCAGCTTTCCGAGTAGCCAGAATTTTTAAAATTTTTGTGGAGATGAGGTCTCATTATGTTGCCTAGGCTAATCTCATACTCCCGGGCTCAAGCAGTCCTCTCTCCCCAGCCTCCCAAAGTGCTGGATTGGAGGCATGAGCAACCATTCCCAACCAGGTTTTTCTTTTTCTATATTCCTTATCCTGTTCAGCTTCTCTTTCTAAGGTCTTTCTGCGTCTAGTATATCCATACACTTGATCTTAGCCAAAAGGCCGAGAAGCGATGCATCTAGTATATCTATAAAGGAAAGGATGGGTGAGAACATAAGGGATTCTAGGGAGAGGAATTAAATTGAAAAGCAATGTGATAAAATCAGAGGGGGGAAAAGGCTGTAAAAAAAAGTATTTTCAGCCGGGCTCGGTGGCTCAGCCTGTAATCCCGCACCTTTGGGAGGCTGAGGTGAGTGGATTGACTGAGCCCGCGGGTTCGAGACCTGCCTGGGCAGCAAGACCTCATCTCTACAGTGAATCAAAAAATCACCCGGGCGTGGTAGCGCATGCCTGTAATTCCGGCTACTCGGAAGGCTGAGGTGGAAGGATCGCTGGAGCCCAGCAGGTCGAGGCTGCGGTGGCCGGGAGTGGCCACTGCACTCCAGTCTGGGCGACAGAGTGAGACTCCAACTCAAAAAAAAAAAAAAAAAAGTATTTTCTCTACATAGATTGTGAAAAATGATTTTCTGGTGCTGCTGACAAGCTGCCGGGACAGCTTTAAAGAGGTAGAGCCAAAAATGCTTAGGTATTAAGTAGATCAGTGCAAGAAGCTGTGCCTACCAGGGTGAGCCTCTATTTTGAAGGACAGTACTTGCTTAGATTTGAAGGTTCTGGTATGTTTTTTAAAAAAAGTTATTTGTGTCACTTAAAGGTAGATGTCATTGATTGTAAAAATTGTGGGCCGGGCTCACTTTGGGAGACTGAGGCGAGTGGATTGCCTGAGCCTGTGGGTTTGAGACCCATCCAGGCAACTTGGTGAGACCTTGTCTTTACAATAAATCAAAAAATTAGCCAGGCGAGGTAGCGTGCATCTGTAGTTCTGGCTCCTTGGAAGGCTGATGCGGAAGGATCGCCAGAGCCCAGCAGGTCGAGGCTGTGGTGGCCGGGAGCGTGCCACTGCACTCCAGTCTGGGCGACAGAGTGAGACTCCAACTCAAAAAAAATAATTATGAAAGATTGTCAGTTAAATGAGAAAACTATGCTTCGGTATTGATTCCTCTTATGTAGGAAATTTGGCTGAGAGGAACTTCTGATTTGATGAATTTAGGATTCATCACCTTGCTGCACAGCTGTACAGTCACTATTAAAACCAAAGCCTTTAGGCTTTTTGATACTGTGTAATCATAGGCTACAGAAGTAAAGGAAGTAAGATTGATATATATATATATTTTTTTGAGTCAGGAGTCTCATTCTGTTGCCCAGGCTGGAGTGTAGTGGCATGCTCACAGCCACCACTGCCTCGACCTGCTGGGCTCAGACTGTCCTTCCGCCATAGTCTTTGAAGTACCAGGAACCACAGGCATGTGCCACCACACTGGCTAAGTTTTTGATGTTTTGTAGAGACAAGGTCTCGCCATGTTGCTCAGGCTGGTTTTGAACCTCTGAGCCTAAGTAATCCTCTCTCCTCCACCTCCCAAAGTGCTGGGATTACAGGTATGAGTCTTTGAGCCCAGCCAAGATTGAGATTATTAAGGATTAACTCATTATTGTAAAACAAAGGCTTTTTTTCTTTTTTGGAGGGGAGGGGCCATCTAGTTTAAAAGTGTGTTTACATCAGTTGAAACTACGAACGTTGATGAGCTAGCAATGTAAAAAAGTCTTAAGAGCTGGCTGGGCATGGTGGTTTACATCTAATCCCAGTGTTTTGAGAGGCCAAGGTTGGAGGATCCCCTTGAGACCAGGGTGTGCAGCATAGTGAGATCATGTCTACAAAAAACTTTTTTTTTTTTTTTTTTGAGTTGAAGTCTCACTCTGTCGCCCAGACTGGAGTGCAGAGACACGCTCCCGGCCACCTCAGCCTTGACCTGCTGGGCTCCAGCGATCCTTCTGCCTCAGTCTTCCAAGTAGCCAGAACTATAAGCGCGTGCTACCACGCATGGTTAATTTTTGATTTATTGTAGAAATGAGGTCTCGCCAAGTTGCCTGGATGGGTCTCGAACCTGTGGGCTCAGGCAGTCCACTCGACTTAGCCTGCCAAAGTGCTGGGATTACAGGCCCAGCCACTGAGCCTGGCCAAAAAACTTTTTAGAAAATTAGCTGGGTGTGGTGGCACACTCCTATAAACCTAGCTGCTCAGGTGGCTAAGATGGGAGGATGGCTTGAGCCTGGGAGTTTAAGGCTACAGTGAGCTATGATCATGGCTCTGCACTCTAGCCTGAGCAACAAAGTAAGACCCTGTTTTTGTTTTTGGTTTTTTTTAATTATAAAAGCTATCTGTTTTTAACGGAGCTTAGTGACAAACAACTTAGTCTCTTTCAACTAGGTAATACACAAATATGGAAAAAATGAAGAAATAAAGAAAGTGCACAGTGAAAATTTAGGCACTTTTTCATTCTGTCCTCTTGCTCCCCAATTCCCATTTCCACATCACCCCTTAACAATTTTTTGTATGTTCCAGAGACATTCTGTGCATCTGCAAACCTATATGTATGTATATTTTTTCCCTGACAGCCTGATTTCTGATGTTTACTTTTGAATATTTATTTGTCTTTTTTTTTTTTTTTTTTTTTTGAGTTATACTCTCACTCCGTCGCCCAGGCTGGAGTACAGTGGCACGCTCACGTCCACCCCAGCATTGACCTGCTGGGCTCCTGCGATCTTTCCACCTCAGCCTTCTTTTTTTTTTTTCTTGAGTCGGTGTCTCACTCTGTCGCCAGACTGGAGTGCAGTGGCTGCTCCCGGCCACCGCAGCCTCGACCTGCTGGGTTCCGGCGATCCTTCTGCCTCAGCCTTCCAAGTAGCTGGAACTATAGGCGCGCGCTACTACACCTGGCTAAGTTTTTGATTTATTGTCTAGATGAGGTCTCACCAAGTTGCCCAGGTGGGTCTCAAACCCGCGGGCTCAGGCAATCCACTCACCTCAGCCTCCCAAGGCGCGGGATTACAGGATGAGCCACCGAGCCTGGCTATACCTCGGCTTTCTAAGTAGCCAGAACTACAGGCACACACAACCATGCCCGGCTAATTTTTTGATCTGTGGCAGAGACGAGGTCTTGCCAAGTTGCGAGGGCTGATCTTGAACCTGCAGGCTCAGGCAATCCACTTGCCTTGGCCTCCCAGAGTGTGGGGATTACAGGCTGAGCCACCAAGCCTGGCCATATATTATTTTAATTTTTTTTTTTTGAGTTGGAGTGTCACTCTGTTGCCCAGACTGGAGTGCAGTGGCATGCTCACGGTCACCACATCCTTGACCTACTGGGTTCTGGTAATCCTTCCTCCTCAGCCAACCATGCCCAGCTAATTTTTTGATTTATTGTAGAGACAAGGTCTCACCATGTTGCCCAGGCTGGTCTCAAACCTCTGGGCTCAGGCAGACTTGCCTCAGCTTCCCACAGTGCTAGGATTACAGACTTGGGCCACCACGCCTGGCCCTGTGTATATAATTTATAGTTGATTATTGTGTGATGTTAATGGTCATCTATATAAAATGTTCTTTTGTTATCCAGAACCTCCCTCCTACAATTATGAATTTGACTTTTTCATAGGAAAAAAAATGCCATTGGAATAAGAAGGACCTTAGCAATTATTTCATTCCATTCCCTGACTTTAGAGATGAATAAACTGGATTTGAACTTTGGCTTCAGTATTTTTCTTTTTTTTTTTTTTTTTGAGTTGGAGTCTCACTCTGTCACCCAGACTGGTGCAGTGGCCGCTTCCAGCCACCGCAGCCTCGACCTGCTGGGCTCCAGCGATCCTTCCACCTCAGACTTCCAAGTAGCTGGAATTACAGGCATGCGCTACCATGCCCGGCTGAATTTTTGATTTATTGTAGAGATGAGGTCTCGCCTGCCCAGGTGGGTCTCGAACCCGCGGGCTCAGGCAATCCACTCACCTCAGCCTCCCAAAGGCGTGGGGTTACAGGCTGAGCCACCGAGCCCGGCTTCGGTATTTTTCTTAGGATGATATTTGTAAGAAGGGGAATGCTTTTATAGTATATGCTTCATCTATGAAGCTGTTTAACTAAAAAGACTATGTTGGTGCTGATTTCTACAACAGTGTGTTTGAGAATGGGCACAATGTGGAGCAGTATTTGTGATTCTTTCAGGGAAACATCAGATGCATTCTGGAAGGGAGATGTCTTCACTGTCCTCGGGCAACCAATCTGCAAAACTGGGAACCCAGCTGAGGAAATCATCCCAACCAGATGTTTGTGCCTCCCCTCAAGAAAAGCCACTCAGAACTCTGGCTCACCCACTTGAGGAGGAGGTAGAGGATGGTGGACTCTTTATTCCAATGGGTAGGCTTTTTTCTGTTTAATTTTTTAAAAAATCTCTTTATTGAAGTATACTCTGCAGAAAATTTCATATATTCTGATATCCTGAGTTCAACGAATTTTCTTTTTTTGGGGGCGGGGGGTCAGAGTCTCACTCTGTCACCCAGACTGGAGTGCAGTGGCACACTCATGGCCACTGCAGCCTCGACCTGCTGGGCTCAGGTGATCCTTCTGCCTCAGCATTCCAAGTAGCTGGAACTATAGACCTGTGCCACCACGCCTGGTTGATTTTTTGATCTGTAGAGAAAAGGTCTTTCCACGTTGCCCAGGCTAGTCTCGAACCCATGGGCTCAGGCAATCCTCTCGCCTCTGCCTCTCAAAGTGCTGGGATCACAGGTGTGAGACACCACGCCCGGCAGTGAATTTTCACAGATTGAATACATCCATGTAACCAGATTCAAAACAGAATATTACCAGTACCCAGAAGTCCATCTTGTCCCCCTTTCAGTGGTTACTCTCCACCCAGTATCCTGATGTCGAGCAGCACATACTGGTTCACTTGTTTTGTCTTTTATAGGAAGTCATATGTGTATACTATTTGTGACTGCCTTTTTTACCCAACATTATGTTTATGAAATTCATCCAAAATAAGCTGAGTGTGGTGGCTCACACCTATAATCCCAGCAAGAGGCTTGCCTGAGCCCAGCGGTTCGAGACCAGCCCAGGCAACTAGGCGAGAACTTGTCTCTACAATAAATTTAAAAAAAAAATTAACCGAACATGGTGGTGCACCCCTGTGGTTCCAGCTACTTGGAAGGCTGAGGCAGAAAGATTGCTTGAGCAGAGGAGGTCAAGGCTGTGGTGGCCGTGAGCGTGCCACTGCACTCTAGCCTGGGCGACAGAGTGAGACTCCTACTGAGAAACTAACAAACAAAAAAAGAAATTCATTTATATTGTTGCATGTACTTATAGATTATTGATTTTCATTGCTGTGTATCATTTTGTTTGAATATTTTATGTTTTCTTTATCCTTAAACTTAAAAAAAACTTTTAAATACGTGGGGTGTTAATTTTTTGAGTCAGGTTCTTACTCTGTCACCCATGCTGGAGTGCAGTGGCACAATCACGGTTCACTGGAGCCTCCAACTCTTGGGCTCAGATGATCCTCCTGCCTCAGTCTCCTAAGTAGCTGGAACTACAGGCATGTGCTACCACATCCAGCTAATTTTTAAATTCTTTTTGTAGAGATGAAGTTCTTGCTATATTGCCCAGTCTGATCTCAAACTTTTGGGCTCAAGCAATCCTCCCATCTCACTCTCCCTAAGTGCTGTGGTTAGAGGCGTGAGCCACCATGCCCACACATCCATTAAACTTTTTTTTTTTGAGTTGGAGCCTCACTCTTTTTTGCCCAGGCTGGAGTGCAGTGGCACGAGCATGGCTACTGCAGCTTTGACCTGCTGGGATCAGGCGAGCCTTCTGCCTCAGCCTTCCAAATAGCAGGACTTCAGGTGCATGCCACCATGCCCTACTGGTTTTTATATTTGTTGTAGAGATGAGATCTTGCCATGTTGCCCAGGCTGGTCTTGAACTCCTGGGCTCAGGCAGTCCCCTCGCCTCTGCCTCCCAAAGTGCTGGGATTACAGGTGTGAGCTACCACGCCCGGCTTGAAGAGGAATTTGTACAGAGACTTTTTTTGGTTCATTTTTCCTTGGTATCCTCTACAGGGCTTACCCCCCCAGTGTTTGCTGCTTTGGTTGCTGCAAATATCTGACCTCTTTTGTGTGTGTGTGTATGTATGTGTGTATGTATGTATGTGTGAATGAGTGAATGAATGACAAGGTCTTACTTTGTACCCCAGACTGGAGTGCAGTGGCATTATCATAGTTCACTGCAGCCTCAAACTCCTGAGTTCAAGGGATCCTCAGCCTCCCAGAGTACTGGGATTACAGGTGTGAGCCACCATGCCCAGCCTCAGCTCTCTGATTTCTTAGCCAAGCATTCAAGACTACTGCTTTCAGCTTAAGTTCTTCTCATGTACTTCCCTTCTCTCAAGGATCACATTCCTTACATCTTGTCTAGAGTAGTTGCTCTCCACTGCTCTCAGATTGTTGTTGTATACATTTATTCTACGCTTATGTCACTTTGTAGTTGTTTCAGCAGGAAGGTTAGGTTATAAAAAATATTTTGTCAGCCGGGCTCGGTGGCTCAGCCTGTAATCCCACGCCTTTGGGAGGCTGAGGTGAGTGGATTGCTTGAGCCCACGGGTTTGAGACCCGCCTGGGCAGCGAGACCTCATCTCTACAATAAATCAAAAACTCAGCCGGGCGTGGTAGTGCATGCCTGTAATTCCAGCTACTTGGAAGGCTGAGGTGGAAGGATCGCTGGAGCCCAGCAGGTGGAGGCTACGGTGGCCGGGAGCGGCCACTGCACTCCAGTCTGGGTGACAGTGAGACTCCAACTCAAAAATTTTGTCATGGCCAGAACTAGTCATTATGGATAGGTTTTTGATAGGGCTGTTAAACAGTGTTTTAATAGATCAAAGCAATTTTGTTGATTTACATATTAAAGAATTCACCTGTGTTTTTGTTTTTCTCATCCATTTTACTGCAGTTCATTTTGCTTTCAATATATTGGTTACAGGTCAGGTGCAGTGGTTTCATACCTGTAATTCCAGTATTTTGAGAGATTGAGTTGGGAAGATTGCTTGAGCCCAGGAGTTTAAAAGTGGCCTGGGCAATGTAGCAAGACCTTGTCTCTACCAAAAAACAAATCAGTTTATTGGTTACACTGTTAGATCTATTTCTAAAGGAATAGTCAACTTTTCTAGTTAATTGCCGTCTTATGGAAGGAAAAATTAGAATGAGAAAATCTTTTCCTGCCAGGTGTGAAATTCTTAAAATTCTTAGAGTCAGTGATATCCCAGGATATCAGAAGTAAGTAAAGAATTAATTCTAAAACAGCGTAAGAAATAATCAAATTATATATTCTTTTGTGAATTGTCCATGTAATACATTGGAATTTGAATGTATTCAATTTTCCCCATAGACACAAGTTTCCTAATAAACCCAACACCCAAATCAGAAAACAGTGGATAAATATGTTTGTTGTAATTTTGTCATGGGGAATAGCTTAACCTCATAGTTGTAATTTTCATTTCATGTTTATGAGATAGATATTTGAAATGTAATTGTCAACCTTCTTGATTTTTTCATGAAAAAATATTTTCTGCAGTAAATCTCATTTCCATTTTAATTCTACAAGATATTTTCTTCACAATTCATTTAAATTTGTGTTTTCTGTATTACATTTCAATTTTTTATCATTTTTTAATGGACATAAATGTTTTTTGGTGGATGTTTAAAATCTGTGCTACTTAAAGTGCGGTCTGAGGACCAGTGCCAGTTTGTGAACTATTTATTATGTGTTTGAAACAAAGTAATTTATGGAAACTGAGAGTAAAAGTTTAGAAGAAATGTTATAAGATTCTAATGTTAGGCTACATTCTTTTTTATTTTTATTTTGTTTTATTTTTGAGTTGGAGTCTTATTCTGTTACCCAGGCTGAAGTGCAGTGGCATGATCACAGCTACCACAGCCTCAACTTCTGGGCTCCAGCGATCCTTCTGCCTCAGCCTCAGCACGCCGCCAAGCCTGGCTAATTTTTTTGTTTTTTGTTTTGTAGGGATGAAGTCTCGCTATGTTGTGCAAGGTAAAGATGTGTATATTTGAATCCTATATTTTTTTCCTTTAAAATCATTATCAGAACGATTTCTATGTCATTAAAAACTCTTTGTAGATATTTTAACTTGTTTTTTTCCCCATTCCTTAAAAAGACAATTTTTATTGGCCTAACTGTAATCCAATACAGTATTAGACATTTGTGTGTTTTTCGTGTTTTTGCTAAAAAAAAGTTATAATGAGCCAGGCTCGGTGGCTCAGCCTGTAATCCCGCGCCTTTGGGAGGCTAAGGTGAGTGGATTGCCTTGAGCCCGCGGGTTCGAGACCCGCCTGGGCAACTTGGCGAGACCTCATCTCTACAATAAAATAAAAAAATTAGCCGGGCGTGGTAGCGTGCGCCTGGAGTTCCAGCTACTTGGAAGGCTGAGGTGGAAGGATTGCCAGAGCCCAGCAGGTCGAGGCTGCGGTGGCCGGGAGCAGCCACTGCACTCCAGTCTGGGTGACGGAGTGAGACTCCAACTCAAAAAAAAAAAAAAAAAAGTTATAATGACTTAGACTTCACTACTATGCAACATAAATATGTAAGAACTCTGCACTTTTATTTCCTAAATATATAATAACAAAACAAATAAGTAATGTTCATCTTCATCATTATTGATCTTTGCTTGTATAATTATTTTCTTTTCTTTCCTTTTTTTTTTTTAAGTTGGAGTCTCACTCGGTCGCCTAGGCTGGAGTACAGGGGTGCGCTCATGGCTACCACATCCTTGACCTGCTGCACTCAGGCGATCCTTCCACCTCAGCCTTCCAAGTAGCCAGAACCGCAGGCATGCACCACCACGCCTGGCTAATTTTTTGATTTATTGTAGAGATGAGGTCTTGCCAAGTTGCCCAAGCTGGTCTTAAACCCCTGGACTCAGGCAATCCTCCCAAAGTTCTGGGATTACAGGTGTGAGCCACCGTGCCTAGCTATTATTTTCTTTTTTTTCATTTTTCTAAATTTTTTAACTTTAACATTTTTTTATTTTAAAGATGTGGGGTATAATTCAGGGTTAGGTATATAAATGTTCACTGTGCAGGTACCCTTGTTGATGAGCTGTTCCCCCCTCCCCTGGGAGTTTCCCACTATGGCCAATCCCTTTCTCTCTCTTTTTTTTTTTTTGAGTTGGAGTCTCACTCGGTCGCCCAGACTAGAGTGCAGTGGCACGCTCCCGGCTACCACAGCCTCGACCTGCTGGGCTCTGGTGATCCTTCCGCCTCAGCCTTCCAAGTATCTGGAGCTACAGGCGTGTGCTACCACGCCTGTCTAATTTTTTTATTTATTGTAGAGACGAGGTCTTGCCAAGTTGCCCGGGTGGGTCTTGAACCCACAGGCTCAGGCAATCCACTTCTCGGCCTCCCAAAGTGCTGGGATCACAGACTGAGCCACTGAACCTGGCCTCCATATCTTATAGTATTATGATAATTGTTCAAGGTCTGCTATTATTTTCTTAAGAGTTATTAGATTGAAAGTTGTGAACATTTATTAAACTTTTGATATATATTCATAAGTGCAGAAGCAGTTTTTTTAAGTTAATAATTTTTAATTGAATAAACAATGCCAGGGAGCAGCTTGAAATCATTCTGTCGTTTTACACAGAGGTCATTTTTATGTTACTCTTCTCCAACTCCTTGTTTTCATACAGTAACAGGCCAAAAGTGTCAGAGGGATGTGAACTTTGTTTTGATGTATCACGATAATCTATTCCACAACTTACTAGATTCTCATAGTCAGGAAGTTCTTCCTGTTGAGCTGGATGTGGTGGTGCATGCCTGTAGCTACAGCTACTTGGGAAGCCTGAAGCGGGATATCTTGAGGTCAGGAGTCCAAGACCAGCCTGGGCAACATAGTGAGACTCTATCTCTAAAAAAATTTTAAAAATTAGCTTGGCATGCTGGCATGTCACCTGTAGTTCTAGCTACCTGGGAGGCTGAGGCAAGAAGATTCCTGGAGCCCAGGAATTTTAGGCTGTAGTGAGCTATGATTGTGACACTGCATTCCAGCATGAATGATAGAACAGAAACCATCTCTCTCTCTCTCTCTCTCTCTCTCTCTCTCTCTCTCTCTCTCTCTCTCTCTTTTTTTTTTGAGTTGGAGTCTCACTCCTTCGCCCAGACTGGAGTGCAGTGGCCGCTCCTGGCCACTGCAGCCTCCACCTGCTGGGCTCCGGCGATCCTTCCGCCTCAGCCTTCTGAGTAGCTGGAATTATAGGCGCGTACTACCACGCCAGGTTGATTTTTTCATTTATTGTAGTGATGAGGTCTTGCTGCCCAGGTGGGTCTCGAACCCGCGGGCTCAGGCAATCCACTCACCTCAGCCTCCCAAAGGCGTGGGATTACAGGCTGAGCCACCGAACCTGGCTTTTCTCTCCTTTTTTTTAGCTGGAGTCTCAACTCTTGCTTAGGCCGGAGTGCAGTGGCATGCTTATAGCCACCACAGCCTTGACATGCATGGCGCAGGCAATCCTTCTCAGCCTTGAAACTAGCTGGGACTACAGGTGCACACCACTACACCTGGCTAATTTTTTAAATTTATTATAGAAATGAGGTCTTGCCAAGTTGCCTAGGTTGATCTCAAAACCCTGGGCTCAGGCAATCCTCCTGCCTCTGCCTCCTAAAGTGCTGGGATTACAGGTGTGAGCAACCATGCCCAAGAGACCTCATCTTTTTTTTTTTTAAGTTGGAGTCTCACCCTGTCGCCCAGACTGGAATGCAGTGGCACGTTCCTGGCCACCGCAGCCTCGACCTGCTGGGCTCTGGCGATCCTTCCGCCTCAGCCTTCCAAGGAGCTGGAACTACAGGTGTGCACTACCACGCCTGGCTAATTTTTTTTATTTTATTGTAGAGATGAGGTCTCGCCAAGTTGCCCAGGTGGGTCTTGAACCCGCGGGCTCAGGCAATCCACTCACCTCAGCCTCCCAAAGTGCTGGGATTACAGGCTGAGCCACCGAGCCCGGCTTAGACCCCATCTTTTTAAAAAAAAGTTCTTCCTATTGCATGGTTATGTATGTGTTCCTTTCTTGTAGAATAGGAATTCTTTATTCTTTTTTTTGTATAGTTCAGATTGAGAGTTTTTAAAATTGGCTTGTTCCTTGTTTTTCTCTTCTCTGACAAATACATTTGTAAAACGTACCGTTGGTTATAAAGCACTTTGACATATATTATTTCTTTTTTCTTTTTTGAGTTGGAGTCTCACTCCATCGCCCAGGCTGGAGTGTAGTAGCATGCTCATGACCGTCCCAGCGTCAACCTGCTGGATTTAGGCGATCCTTCCACCTCAGCCTTCTAAGTAGCTGGAACTAAAGGCATGTGCTACCATGCCCAGCTAGTTTTTTGATTTATTGCAGAGATGAGGTCTCATCAAGTTGCCCAGGCTATTCTCGAACCCATGGGCTCAGGCAACCCTCTCACCTCAGCCTCCCAAAGTGCTGGGATTATAGGCTTGAGACACCATGCCCAACCAACATATTTCATTTAATTTACACGGCCCCTAAGGGCCATATTCGTATTTTACAAAAGAAAAAAATAACGCTGTTTTACCAAGATAACTCAGTAAGTTGTGGAATTGGGACACAAATCCAGGGTCTCTGATGTATTTTCTGGGCAGTATAGGATAATAATTAAGACAGAGGCTTCTAGAGCTAGAATGCTTGGCTTTAAAACATTACTCTGAGGCCGGGCTCAGTGGCTCAGCCTGTAATCCCGCGCTTTGGGAGGCTGAGGTAAGTGGATTGCCTGAGCCCGTGGGTTCAAGACCCACCTGGGCAGCGAGACCTCATCTCTACAATAAATCAAAAAATCAGCCGGGTGTGGTAGCACCTGTAATTCCAGCTACTCGGAAGGCTGAGGCAGAAGGATCGCCGGAGCCCAGCAGGTCGAGGCCGCAGTGGCCGGGAGCGGCCACTGCACTCCAGTCTGGGCGACAGTGAGACTCCAACTCAAAAAAACAAAACAAAACAAAAAAACATTACTCTGTAACATACTAGCTCTGGGGAAAGTTTCTTAATCTTGCTGCCTCAGTTCCCTCATCTGTACAGTGGGAAAAATAGCAGTCTTTACCTTACCCTCATTGAGTTATTACTCATAAGAGAATTAGTGGATTAATATTTTGAAAATGTGTAGATGGCTGGGTGTGGTGGCTCACACCTATAATCCTGGCACTTTGAGAGGCTGAGGCAGTAGTATTGCTTCAGTCCAGGAGTTCTAGACCCGCCTAGTCAACATGGTGAGACCTCACCTTTACAATATATATATATATGGGCATAGTGGTACATGCCTGTAGTACCAGCTACTTGGGAGGCTGAGGTAGAAGGATCTCCTGAGCCCAGGAGGTAGGGGCTGCAGTGAGCTGTGATCATGCCACTGCACTTCAGCATGGGCGATAGAGTGAGACCCTGACTCAAAAAAATGAAATAAAATAATAAAGTGTGTAGAAGAGTGCCTGGCAAAATAAATATTCAGAGAATGTTAGCTGTTGTTACTACTGCATTACCATTACCATCACCACTACTATATTATAGTTTTCTTTGGTTTTCAGGGCCCAATAACTGGTAGCTTTATTTTTTTTTCCTCTTTGCTTTTTGGGCTAAGTTTCTAGAACAGTTGGTTTGGAGATTCTGGTGATACTCTTGGTTTATTTGCAGAAGAGCAAGCCAATGAAGAAAATGAGAAAAAGAGAAAAAAGAAAAAGGGTACCAAGAGGAAACGAGATGGAAGGGGCCAAGAGGGGACCTTGGCTTATGACCTGAAACTGGACGACATGCTTGACCGTACCTTAGAGGATGGCGCCAAGCAGCACAACCTAACAGCAGTCAATGTGCGAAACATCCTTCATGTGAGTAAGACTGGGGCAGCTGTGTACCTGGAAGGGAAATTTTCCATGGAAAGCAAAATACTCAGCAAATTCTTGACTCTTGTATGTGAATTACCATATTTGTAGGCTACCTTTGACAAAACGTTTAGCATTTTTGCATATTTAAAATAACTTTCCCTCTTGCACACAGCACAAGTTGAAGTCTGAACACATGTTAAAGGAGAACTTAATTGGGAAGATAAATTGTTCCTCTGCTTCCTTCCACTGATTTGATTATCTATTTATTTATTTATTTTTTTGAGTTGGAGTCTCACTCTGTCGCCCAGACTGGAGTGCAAGGGCCCGCTCCCAGCCACCGCAGCCTCGACCTGCTGGGCTCTGGTGATCCTTCCACCTCAGCCTTTCGATTAGCCGGAATTACAGGCATGCGCTACCACGCCCGGCTGATTTTTTGATTTATTCTAGGGATGAGGTCTTGCACCTGCGGGCTCAGGCAATCCACTCACCCCAGCCTCCCCAAAGGCGCGGGATTACAGGCCTGAGCCACTGAGCCCGGCTTGATTATTTATTATATTGGTTAGTTGATTCGAAGATGATGATGTTGATAGTGGATTCACTTTTTGTGGGTTGATATATCTGAAAAGATGCCCAGTAAACAGTTTTTCTACTTTAATACATATGTAAATATTATTCTTGATATGCAGCAACACAGCTGTTTGCAGAGTCTTTGCTGTTTGTTTTTCTTTCTCTTGAGCATGTAGTTACCTCAGGATCTCTTAAGTGAACCATTCCTGTCCCTAGCAGTAGCTATTGAGACTGGTTCATTTGCTGCTACATTGTTGGAAGCTGTGTACCTCTGTTCAGAACTTCAACTCTGCCTTCTTTGCTTTCAGTTGTCTTGCTTTACCTCAATCTGGAGCTATTTGAGTATATAGCTCTCAGTTATTTTCTACATAGATCTAGCAGAGTTACATAGAGATGAATGTTGTCTAGGTGACAAACCCTTGTTGCCTAAAGTGAAATTTCACCTTTTCCAGGAAGTTATCACAAATGAACATGTGGTAGCCATGATGAAAGCAGCCATCAGTGAGACAGAAGACATGCCAATGTTTGTGAGTAGTTTTTTCTCACTCTTGTGTTGTAATGAACCAACTTATTTGTAACTGGCTAAGTGTAGGAGCCTCTTGAGAGTTTGTAAATAGTTTGACCGCTGGGAGTAAGTAAAGTTAGCATCTGAAAACCCAGGAATCACATGGCTATTTTTATTGACTATTTCCATTTCCCTCTCCTTAGGAACCCAAAATGACACGCTCTAAACTGAAGGAAGTGGTGGAGAAAGGAGTGGTAAGTGTTCTGTTTTTTTCTTTATTTATCTTGGTAAGTCAGATCTAATCTCAGATTTTTATTTTTTTTTTTTTTTTATTTTTTTTGAGTTGGAGTCTCCCCTTTTTGCCCAATGGGGTGCAGTGGCCCTCCCGGCCCCCCGCAGCCTCGACCTGCTGGGCCCGGGGATCCTTCCGCCTCAGCCTTTCCCAAATAGCCCGGGAAATTTCAGGCATGTGCTACCCCGCCGGGTGATTTTTTGATTTATTGTAGAGATGAGGTCTTGCTGCCCAGGCGGGTCTCGAACCCCCGGGGTCAGGCAAACCACTCATCTCAGCCTCCCAAAAGGGGGGGATTACAGGGAGCCACCAGCCCCGGGTAATCTCAGATTATTTGAAAGAAAAAAATATAGGAAACATTATGGTCTGGGTTTTC
>JAPVLO010001750.1:0-91521 GCA_027257055.1 Cephalopachus bancanus | reverse complement strand
TCTCGCCAAGTTGCCCGGCTGGGTCTTGAACCTGTGGGCTCAGGTAATCCACTCAACACGGCCTACCAAAGTGCTGGGATTACAGGCTGAGCCACCAAGCCCAGCAAAACGCTACTGTTTTGATAACAAGTTTTCAAATACCCTGAGACAGAGTCCACTCCAGTATAACAGCACCTCTGCCCTAACCCACTTAGAAGATTGTCACTAAGTATGTCTTAGAGCCAAGGTCAGGCCAATGCTTGGAGGACTCAAAATGCCACCTGAAAATGTCAGTGTGGGTCAATTCAGGAAAAGTCTTCCCACGAGGGAAAGTAGTATTTGCGTACTGAGTGGGACCCAGCCAGCCAAGCCAATGACTAGCACACCAGCCTCACCTTCTTCCTTTTTCGAATCCCTCCCATCCCTCAATCGCCATCTCTGACCTAACTCCCTGCCTCTCCATCAAAGGGACACAACCCCAGCCCTGGCCTCATGCCTGCTCTCCTGGCCCAGGGTGCCTGCCAGGAACAATTCTCTCAGACATACACAGGTTATGGAGTCATGCAGACCCAAGGTTCAAATCCCAGGTTCTCACTGTGTCTTGTGATAGCCAGAGATCTGCCCTTGTGGGATCCCTGTTAAGGAACCCATGTGCTGAGCACAAAATTTCCCAGCCTGGAGCCTGGCATTGTCATGATCGCCTCTATCATCATTGCTGTTTGCTGCCTACTAAACTGGTTGTCACTCGTACTTTCTTGCCAGGTGATCCACACTGGCACCATTATGGTCCAGGGCTTCAGTCTCATTCCAGGCTAATCTTCCCTCGGATACTGTGACTGCCTCCCACACCCCAGTACCTGCTCCCACGGGTAACCCACCTATTTCTCTCTCCTGGCTACAAACGGGCCACAGAGCCCCTAAATGCACAGATGCAACTAAAATTTACAAAAGGCCTTTCTCAGCCTACTGTCTCCCTCTGGAACTTGCTCTGTTCCACCCTTTTCCAAAACAACCCTTTGGCAGGACTCTCCAAGGGGGCTCTCCAAGTCCCCTGAATGAGCCTGGACTTCGGGGAGGAACACGGTCAGGGTCCTCCTCCCAGGGAAGGCTCCAGGCAGAGCCACAAGATGTTGTGCATGCTGGCTGGCTCCCAGGTCCTGCCACAGTGTCCGCCCTCCACTGTTCAACTCATGCAGCTCTCTTTGGGTAACAACTGCATCACAGACCTAAGACCACGCACACAGATGCAAAAGCAGACAAAGCCTAGCAATGACACACAGTTTCACTGGTTCTGAAATGCACTGACAGTGACACCCTCAGCCAGAAACATAGACACCATCATTCATTCTGCACACACCTAATGAACACTTGCCAGGTGCCTGGCATTCATCTGGGTTTGGGATGAACTAGGAACACACAGTGGCTACGGGTTCAAGGGCACTGTGTTGGGTTGAATAATGTGCCCCCAGAATGAGCATCCCCTGGGAATTTTTTTTTTTTAGTAGGAGTCCCACTCTGTCACCCAGGCTGGGGGGCAGTGGCACACTCCCGGCTACCGCAGCCTCGACCTGCTGGGCTCCTGTGATCCTTCCACCTCAGCCTGCCAAGTAACAGGAACTACAGGCACGGGCTACCACGCCTGGCTACCCAGGAATTTTAGAATGTGACCTCCCGAGGAAATAGGGTGTTTGCACATAAAAGTAAGGTACGGATCTAAAGATGAGATCATTCTGAACTATGTTGGACTCTAAATCCAATGACTGGTGTCCTCATAAGAAGAGGAGAAGACACAAAGAAAGGAGAAGGTCATGAGAAGACAGAGGCAGAAATGGAGTGAGTCAATGCCTGGAGCCTCCAGGAGCTGGAAGAGCCAAGGAAGGATTCTCTCTTAGAGTCTTTGAAGAGAGAGCGCCCTGTAAAAACCTTGATTTCAGACTTCTAGTTCCTAGAACTATGAAAGAATAAATTTATCTTGTTTTAAGCCACCAGGTATATGACACTTCGCAACAGCAGTCACAAGAAACTAATACAAACACACACAACCTGCACACGCCTGCACACACACACACACACAGTGCAGGTAGAAGCACAGATGAGCAATGTCTAAGTGCATGCTGGTGCGTGGTGACACACTCAATGTCACCCTCCTCCCAACCATGTACAGGGACCCCTCTCTACCCCACAATAAACCCTGGTGACCACAATTGCTGTGGAAAGAGGGCAGCTATGGGCAGTAGATGAACTCTGTGGGGGATCAGAAGGCAGGACAAGACCAATCCATCCTGGAGCCAAATTGCTAAGGCTGTAGATCTTCTCTACATCATCTCATGCTCCACCTCCATTCCCCATTCTGTGCCTTTCTTCATTCCAGTTTTCTCTGGTCCACACATCTCCCTTCCACTCCCCATGGCTACTGCCACTTTATCCTGGAAAATGGCTCTGGATACAGAGGGCTCCACTTATCTTTCTGGGAGACCTTTGGAGATACTCTGCACCCTTGCCCGGGGCCACTGCACACGCAGTTCACCTGAGCCTCAGTGGATTGGGGGGGGGAGCCTCATTTCTGCAGGCATTTTCCCCCGTGGCTGGTTCCCAGATCCTCCCTAGGAGCCTACCTGGGGTGAGAAATCCAAGGGTCTAGAAGTCCAAGGAGGGCAGCTGGGGCCTGGAAATGACTGCACTCCCTCCATCCCTTCCTCTTCCACTTTTTTCTTTCTCCTTTCCATTCATCCTTCCTTATTTCCTCTCTTTCTTCCTCTCTCCTTTTCTTCCTTTTTCTTCTTTTCTCTCTCCCTCCCTCCATTCCTCTTTCTGCCAGGGACCTTCTTCCTCCTACCATTCACATCTGTCTCCGTTCTATTCTTGAGGTCTCAGTTTAGATGTCACCTCCTCCCAGAAGATCTCAACATCAATCCCTCACCGCACCCCACCCCACCCCCAATGCTGGGTACCCAGGCTGGGCTGATTTGTCCCAAGTCTCAGCATTTGGAAAAATGAGACTGAACTCCGGGATAGTGTTTTTCAGGACGCTTTTTTCTCGCAACACATATTAGGAAAGGAATCTTGAGAGGTGTCCAAGTCTGATCCTCAGAAGAAATATCCTCTAGTGTTGCCTCTGGGAGCACAATGCCCATAGAAGGCAGGGAACAAGGCCAACATTGCAGAGCAGGTTCCTGTAGCAAGCCTAGGGATGGCATGGAGGGGGCCAAAATCTCCAGCTCTGCCTCTTCCTCCCCCAAAACTTGACAGAGTACATCACGACACAAGTTATTAACAGCTTCAGAATCATCCAATTGTCCATGACTCCAGAAATAGTCCAAGAAAGATTTCAGATAATGGAATTATCAGGCGTGGACTATGAAACAATAGTGCTTACTAAGTTTAAGGAATAAAATGCAATTTTGAAAATCTCTTCAGGGAATGAAGGATTGCAAAGAATGGCAGAGCTGATTTACAAAAGAACCAAAATGTCATTCTTAGAGCCAAAAACAATTCTGAAATCTGTGGAGAAGTTTAACACAGATCAGACACAATTAAAAAGAGAATTAGTGAATGGAAACAAGGGTCAAATGAAATTTTTACAAAATGAAGCACGGAGAGGAAACCTAGAATGGAGAAGGATTGTAGGAGAGAGGAGGGGAAACAGGAATTGTAATGAGAAGGTCTAACTTTTGTTTAATCAGAATCTCAGAAGGAAAAAAGAGAGAATATAGGGTACATGCATTATTTGAAGAAATGATGGCCAAAATTCCCCCTAAAACTCTTGGGAAACAGTTATTCATGCATCCAAGAACCCCAGTGAACCGCAAGAGAAATAAATGAAGAGAAATCCACATCTTGACACATTGTTAGTAAAACTGCAGAAAAACTGAGGAAAAAAGCTTCAAAGCAGCCTAAAGGAAGAGAGTAAAGAGAAAATATACAACGGGTGCCAAAACATGTATACACATCTCAAGAAAGGAAAAAATTGTATAATATTCAGTATACTCCTATAACAAAAGATGAATACAAGTCATGTTTGAGTTCTGCAATTACACATTGTTACCATGCCACCATAATCCAATTCAACTTCAAAAAGTAATACATAGGCAACATCTCTTAAAATGATATGCATTTTTTGGCACCCCAGTATTTAAGGAAAGGCAAGTAGACGGATATCTAATTTCTCAACATCAAAAGTAAAATTCAGAAGACTATAAACTTATTTGCCAAAATAGGTAGTTTTCTATAAACTTTTTTCCCCATATGCTTCAAGAAAGTAGCTACAATTTAGATTTTTATTTCTACCCAACACATCCTTCAAAAATGAAGGTAAAATGAGGAAATTTTCTGCAGAAAAAGAAAAAAGAGTGTTATTCATCAAGAAAACAAAACTAAAAGAAATATTAAAAGACAAACTTGATGGGGAAAATGTCAATGACCATGACCCATAGAGCAGGATAAGAGACACAGCCAAAAAGAGAAGTTTACAGGTTTTTTCCTGGGACCTCTGTCCCCATCTACACTGGGGGAACAGAGATGAAATGCAGACACAAATATATCCTTAACTTTCTCACAAATTCAGATATGTAGCTCAGAGGATCTTCATTATATTGCATCTAGTCTCTCTAGGTGTTTCTATGTGTTAAAGAGCAGGATTTTTTTCAAATAATTTCATCTTCCATATTCAAGGCTTTGAAAATCTTTATGAATCTCACCCTATACTACCTAATTTCTGTCTGGAAAAGTTGTCAGTTTGTGATGTGAGAGAATATCAATTTCAATGCCATTGTGCCTGGAATGGAAATAATTTTTGTTTATAGATTTCTAAGTCATTCACTGTTGTGTTAATTTGCATGCCTTTAATTATTTGCCAAAATAGGTAGTTTTCTAAGATTTTTTAACCATGTCATATTGATGAGGAAACTAAAAAAATTATAGTTAATAATAAAGACAAGACTGGGCATGGTGGCTCACGTTTATAATTCCAGCTCTTTGTGAGGCCGAGGTGAGAGGATTGCCTGAGCTTCCGGGTTTGAGACCAGCCTCAGCAAGTTGGTAAAACCTCATCTCTACAATAAATAAAAAAATTAGCTGGGTGTGGTGGCGCATGCCTGTAGTTCCAGCTACTTGGAAGGTTGAGGTGGAAGGATCACCTGAGCCCAGCAGATCAAGGCTGCAGTGGCCATGAGCATGCCACTGCACTCCAGCCTAGGTGACAGAGTGTGACTCCAACTCAAAATAATAATAATAATAATAATAACAACGACCAAATGAAAACAATTGTAGAAAAAGAAAAATTGAGGAAATTACCATCTGAAGTTCTAAAAGATTTACTTCAAAAAGAAAAATATCCCAGAAGGGTATACTAAAAAGCAAAAATAAATAAATAAATAAAATTTTGAAATGGTAAAACCAGGCATTTATCTTATGTAAAGAAACAAATAATGCCGTCTCATTGTGTATATAAAACATAGAGTGAAAATATTGAATGACAATATGGAAGGGGAAGTGATGAGTACCAAAGCCAAAGCAATGTAAAAGCCATATATTTGGGAGGACAGAAGTCAAAATATTGTTTATTCATAGATGATGCAATAATCTACATAGAAAATCCTAATGAATCAACAAAATAACTCACTGAAACCATAAAAGAATCTGGCATAGTCAGAAGATGCAAGCCTATTATACAAAAATCAAGTGGATATACTAGCAACAAACAATTGGAAAATGAAATGTATAAAGTAGATAACATTTATAATGGCATCCTAAAAAAAATACCATGAAATAAATTTAATGTGAGAGGTGCATGTCATACACTGAAAACTATAAAACATGGTTGAGGAAAAAAATTGAAAATCTAAACAAACTCTGCTGACTGGTATACTCATTATTATTCAGATGTCCCTTCTCTCCAAATTGATCTATAGATTCAATACAATCCCAAAGAAATTCTGGAAAGCTTCATTTTGTGGAAATTGACAAGTTGATTCCAAAACAGTTCTAATATTTCTATGGAAATGCAAACAATCTAGATTGGTAAAAGCTATTTTACTGTTTGTTTGCTGTTGTTGTTTTTGAGTCAGAGTCTCACTATGCTCCCCAAGCTGGAGTATGGTGGCGTGATCACAGCTCACTGCATCCTCGACCTCCTGGGTTCAGGTGATCTACCCATCTCAGTCTCCTGAGTAGCTGGGACTACAGGTGTGGAACACCACACCTGGTCAATTTTCAGCATATCCTAAAGCAGTTCTACCTAAAGCTTGGCTCCAGCCCTTCCCAGATGTGGCCTGGAAACAGTTCTGACAAGCTAGGTAGGTTTTTACCAGGAAATAAGCCCAGAGCAGGACTGCTAACCTCTGACTCACAGGGGATCCTCAAATGTCCCTGGGCCTCAATCCTGGCTCTTTCAGCTGCAGATTGAGAGCATTTCTGCCTATCTAGGAACCTTGAGGAAGGCATTTCTGGCAATTTCCTGGAGGCTGACTCACTGTCCTCAGTCAGATTGTGAACTTTGAAATCGCCCTCTACATTGGCTTCAGCCCCTTTCAACTGTGGTCGAAGAACAGGCCTGCCTACCCCGGAACCTTCCAGGAGACATGCATGTATGTGATCCCAGAGAAAGGTCTGAAGATCCAAAATATATAAGCAACTCAATAACACAAAAACTAATAACCTGCTTTTGAAATGGCAAAACACCTGAATAGACTTTTCTCAAAAGATGTCATATGCATGGCCAAAAGGTACACGGAAAGGTGCTCAACATCACTAATCATGAGAGAATGACACATCAAAACCACAATGAGATATCATCTCACACGTGTTAGAATGGCTATCATTTAAAAAACAAGCAAGAACAAGTGTTGGAAAGGTTGTGGAGAAAAGGGAATCCTGGAACACTGTGGGTGGGAATGTGAATTGGTACAGCCACTATGGAAAGCAGTATGAAGATTCCTTGAAGAATTAAACTAGAACTACCAGTTGGGCTCGGTGGCTCATCCTGTAATCCTAGCATTTTGGAAGGCCGAATGGAATGGATTGCCTAAGACTGCAGGTTCGAGACCCACCTGGGCAACTTGGTTAGACCTCATCTTTACAATAAATAAAAAATTAGCCGACCATGGTAGCACATGCCTGTAGTTCCGGCTATTTGGAAGGCTGAGGAGGAAGAGTCGCTGGAGCCCAGCAGGTCAAGGCTGTAGTGGCCGGAAGTGTGCCACTGCACTCCAGTCTAGGCGACTGGGTGAGACTCCAACTCAAAAAAAAAAGAAAGAAGAAAAATGTCTTAGGAAAAGCCCCAGAAATTGGAAAATACACTGTGTTGTAATCAGAGGTGCCTCGTTACAACCACATAAGGTGTATTCATGCAATTTATCATGGTAGGTCAATATGAAGAACCACGGGGGTGTATTTAAAAAGACCTCCCACAAGATATCTTGAGAACACACAAAACGCATATGAGAAGAAAGGAAACAAGAAAACACAATTTCACCTTAAAAATTAAAAAATCAGCAAAATTACAAATTGCCCTCAGTTTTAATTTTAAATAGAAGTCAATCTATTCTCAATGAATGTAACTAGTGGAGAAACAAAATCAGCTCCTCATTTTGGCGATTTGAGAGTCCCATGGATACTTCTCAAATAACACTGATCCGCATACAAAGATTTGTAATTCAAATAAGTAAATAAACCCCAGTACTCAAATGTTACACTAATTCATGAATCTTTCATATTACAATGTTATCAAAAATTTGGAAGTAGTCAGGAAGCATCTATTTTTTCAAGGTGTCTGACGTAAACTCCTGTAAAGAACATGTTATGTGGCTGTAAGTGCTTCCTTTCATTGTGCTTTGTTTTGATCATTTAAGACCATCACAGTGTCATAAGAAAATTACAAACCAGAAAAACTCATTTTGGAAAATAAGATCAGCTAGGAAATAGAAGCTTAGAAAACTGTTAAGTGGGCTTCCTTTGAATCCAAGAAACAAGAGTACTATACATTCTGGGCTTGATGTCAATATTTGAACTAAAAGTAATACTTGAGGTTTAATATACTTCATTAAGCTCTGACCAGTTAATGTAAAAGAGGAGGAAATTCCACAATTTAAATTCATGAAAACACCTAGACAAAAGGAGGAATGTCTCCAGCCAACTCAGGCACAATCTGAGGCAGCCAAACCTCGGCCTAGACCACCTCCTCTCCCCACCCCCACCCAGTTTTAGGTTCATATTGTAGTTTACATTTATGTGCATTTACCCATGACATTGGGTATGTGTTGCCCTCAATCTGTGTGGGGTATTTTCTTCAAGAGTCCTCAAATCGCAAAAATACCACAGCTGGCTGCTCTTTCAACCCATGAAAACTCTCAGGGAATAAACATCCTAAACTCATCCTTGCTCAAATATTACATAACAAAGTCAAGAACAACAATGGGCGAGAAAAATGAAGAGCACCTAAGGTCTCTGTGTAGGATCGATGTCCAGGAGCAGCCTCACTGAATCTCCCTCCTCTGCTCTCAGGCCACCGACACTGCAGGGCCCAGCTCCTTGCCAAAAATTCTCAACTCAATACTAGAAATAGAGTTTAGCAGTATACTGAAATGAATTAAATTAAACGCCATACCGAGTGAAATTTATTCCTGGAATGGAAGTGTAGCACAACATAGAAAAATAAATGTAATTATCATACAAAGATCAATCAAAGTAGCACACCACACGTGAACAGTATTAAAGTACAAATATATGATCTTCATAACTGATGTAAAAAAGGATTGGAGAGAAGTTCACACTTCTTCATGAAAAAACACTAAAAAATAACTAAGAATAAAAGAATGCGTCCTTCACATAATAAAGGCCATATGTGAACACACAAAGCTAACATGATACTCAATGATGAAATTTCGAGCTTTTCCCAAAAAATGAAGAACAAGACAAGGCTGTATTCTTTCACCACTTCTGTTCAAGATAGTGTTAAGAGTTCTGGACAGAGCAATTCAGCAAAAAATAAAGCTTAAAGTTATCCTTTCGTGAAAGAAAGAAGTTAACTCTCTTCACAGAGACATAACATTATATGCAGATAACTCTAAAAAATTCAAACACACACACATGCACACACCCCCCTACACCTTTCAGAACAAGTTCAGCAATGCCATAGGGTACAAATTCAACATACAAAAGCCAGGTGCATTTCTATACTTTCAAAGAGCAACCTGAAGAAACCATTAACGAAACAACTCACAATAGCACTCCAATAGTAATAACTTTAACCAGACAGAAGAACAGTACACTAAAAACTACAAAATATTGATGACAGAAATTAAAGAGGACATAAGTAAATGAAAAAGAAATATTATGTTCAGTAATTGAAAACCATAGTATTGTAAGACGCCAATACTTCCAAAAGCATTACAAATACAACAAAATCTCTATCAAAATCCAAATGACTTTTTTTTGGGGGGAATAGAAAAACTCATTCTAAAATTCGTGTAGAATCACATGAGGCTGGAACTAGCCAAAACGATCGAAAAAGAACAAAGTTTAAGGTTTCACACTTTCTGCTTTCAAATTTTGCACAAAGTTCTAATAATGAAATCAGTGAGATACTGGTGCAAAAACAGGCGTATCCATCCATGGAACAGAATAAAACACCCAGGAATCAGCACACACATATACTGGCCAAACTCATTTAGTGGGAGCAGGACAGGCTTTGGACAGACGGTTCTCAAAAACTGGATACTCTCATGCTAAAGAATAAATGTGAACCCTTGTTTTGCACCATAAACTCTTTAACTTACAATGGGTAAGATACCTAAAGGTAAAAGTTCAAACTATAAAGTCCTTAGGCGAATACTTAGAAGAAAAACTTCATGACCGTGACTTTGACAATTATTTCTTGTACACACCTGAAGACAGGCAAAAAAAATGAGAGCAGACTTCATCAGAATTAAAAACTTGTGTGTATCAGAGAACACTCCCAACAGAGAAAATCAGCAACTCAAAATAGGAAAAAAGCACTTTGGGATCATATTTCTAAGTGACCCATATACGTGATGTAATCTTAAAACTTCTATCCATCAACAATTAAAAAAACCAATTCAAAAATGGGAAATTCACCTGAAGAGACACATCTTCAAAGAAAAGATATGCGTGGCCAATAAACACATGAAAACGTACAGATCTTCATTAAGCATTAGGGAAAGGTGAATCAAAACAACAATGAGCAGAATCTCATTTATTCAAGAGGACAAAATTCTAGCGTCCTGATGTACAGCAATGTGTTTATAGTTAACTTTCCTGTGTGTACATTTAAAATTCAACGTAGATTTCCTGGAGCCGTTCTCCTAACAGTAACAGAACAAAACAAAACAACACAAACAAGGAATAATGAGATTCCACTACACACCCACTGGTTGACTGTTAAGAAAAAAGAAAGAGAATAAAGGGAAAAGCAGAAAGGTTAAGGGCGATATGAAAGACAAGGTCCTAGAAACAACGAGCGAGGATAACACCAAATGGTGATCTTCCCCGGAAAACCCTATGGCACCTTCCTGAACAAGGACGCACAACACCCCGCACCACGCAGCAATTCCACTTCCACACAGACCGAAAGCAGGTGAGAGAATTCAAGAAAATGACAGTTTCTCAACTCACCGCGGAGGGTCCAGTCCAGAAGCGGCCTCGCTGGAGCTCCTTCAGGGCCCTCGGGGCACCAAGACGGCACCGCCTGCCGCGCTGGGGGCCGACTCCGCGGTGGGCTGCGGCGCTGGGGGCCGGGCTCCGCGGGCGGTGGCTGCGTGGGGGGCCCGGATCCGCGTTCCTCGGAGGCGGGGGGCCCAGCTCCACGGTCATGGGCGGTGCGGGGGCCCCCCGGCCTGTGGGTGCCAATGCGCCCGGATCTGCGCTTGGCGGCGGCCCTGGAGGCAGGCTCCAAGGTCGGAGGCGCGGGGGTCCCACCTCATGGTGCTCAGCTGCGCGGGCGTCCAGTCTCCTCTGTCGGCGACGATGTGTGTGAGGCCGGGATCCGGATCCGCCGCGGCGTGCAGGGCCGGCTCGGCTTCCGTCAGCGTCGCGGGCGAGGGGGAGGGGCGGCCACGCTGTCCTCCGAGGCGCAGCGCCTCCAGCTCCCTTGCCTCAGCCGCCTGGGGGCCAGAGGCCCGGGCCAGCGGACAGCAGCGGCGCCCACATCCGCGATCGGCCACGCCTGGAGACCCAGATCCGCCACGGCAAGGTGGGGCCGGCTCCTGCATTCCTCGGAGGCGCGGCGGTCCCAGCGCCGTGGTCCGCTTCGGCGCGGGGGGCCCGGGCCCGTGGACAGTGGTTGCGCTGGGGGGCGGCTCTGCATTCCTTGGCGGCGCGTGGACACCCGCGCCTCTGGCCCGCGGCTGCTGCTGGACCCGCGGTGGGACGTGCCGGCACACCCAGATCCGCTGTGGCGAGGTGGGGCCGGCTCCCCAGTTCCTTGAGGCGCGGGGAGGCCAGCTCCATGGTCCTCGGCGGTGCGGGGGACCCAGGCCCGTGGACAATGGCTGCGCTGGGAGGTGGCTCCGCATTACTCGGCGGCCAGGGCACCCGTGCGTGTGGACGGCGGCTGCTCTTGGATCTGCCTTGGGCCACGCCGGCAGGCCCAGATCCGCGGCGGCCGACTTGGCGTTCCTCAGCGGCGGTGGGGGCTGGGAGGGGTGCGGCCACGCGGTCCTCGGAGGCAGGGGGCCTGCTCCAAGGTCCGCTGCGGTGCTGGAGGTTCGGCTCCGCTGTTGGCAAGGTCGGAGGCAGTGTAGGGAGGGCGACTCTGCGTTTCTCGGAGTGGTACCGCATGTCCGTAGTTCCGGCTATTTGGAAGGCTGAGGAGGAAGAATCGCTGGAGCCCAGCAGGTCAAGCCTGTAGTGGCCGGAGCGTGCCGTTGCACTCTAGTCTGGGCGACAGAGTGAGACTCCAACTCAAAAGAAGAAAAAAAAAAAGTCTGCCGCCGCCTCCGAGGAAGCCATTAAACATCGCTCCCTCTGTGCCTGAGTCCAGCCGCTGCCACGCTGCTGCTGCTGCCACCACTGCCGAAACTGCCATTCCACATCGCACGTCCGGTGCCTGAGGCGATTCATGACTTCAGACCTTGAAGCCCCTGAGAGCACGATCTGCTGAGGTCTACTACCTATGGACATCCTGCGAGGCCGTGGGTCTCCTCCTGTGTGCCTCCAGGCAACATCTCCCTCCCCTTAGGGGCCGGCGAGCAGCTGTGATAAAGACCATCTGGAGCAAGGGATAACACCACCTGCTGGCGATTCAAGGGAACAACACCAAAAGGGGAAAAATGGAAGCCTGACACACACAAGTCAGATCTGAGTAGTGAACGGGGCAGTGGTGAACTGAGAGATGATCTGAACTGCCCTTCACTGCAGGCCAGAGGCAACTGATCCTAACCTTGAACAAACGTACCAGCTTGAAAAGACAGCTAGAAATCAGAGCTGAAAGAACATTCGACTTAAACGAAAAGTCTCAGAGTGTGCTTGATTGGTTCTGTTAGTCTACTGACTTGATTCTATTCCACACCCTTTTTTTCTCCTTCTTTTCCATTCTTTTATTTTCTTCTCTCTGTAAACCATATCTTTGTATAGAGGAATAGCACACCAATAAGGAGGTTGGCAAGCTTGTATGTTAGCAACATTGTATGTTTTAGTTTTTATTTTGTATGGGAGTTGGTTAGTTTGTAGCCATGGCCTATTGTTTTCATATGTTTCAATTTTTGTCTCTCTCTCCATTTGTTGGTACACTCGTCTGTTTTCACATTTACTCCTCTCTCTCTCTCCACCCCCTCTTCCCCACCCCCACTGCCTGCTCCATTGTATTCCCTCTGTTAACCGCATTTTATTTCAGGGGGTAAACCTACAACCCTACTGCATGGACAGATTCCAAGGCAGTGGGAAGTGGGTTACAGATTATTTGTACGCCTGTTGGTGGATACCAGGACCTGCAGATAGATTATGAATCACAGATCCCCCCTTAAGTAAATCTCAAAACTGCCAAAAGGACCACCCATAACCTACAGTGCAACTCCAGAATTAAACAAAGTAAGAGGACATACAAAAAGAATAGCAGATTGAACAAACAGAAGTAAAAACAACCCCTCCACACCTGAATAACAGAATTAAAGAAGAAGGTGATGTGGAGGGAAGGAAAAAGTAGGGAGGGGGAAAAACTGCACAAATGAAGGAAAACGAAAAGAATATAGGTCTCACACAGACCCCTGGGAGATAAGACACTGGGAAAACAGATTCCAGAACACAAACAATGAAGAGCCCCCCAGGATGACTGGTCACATGCAACAAACCCAGACATCAAGACATTAATAGAGAGAATTTAAAAAATTGAGGAGAGACAAGAGGAAAATAGGAAGGAGCTGATGTCAGAAATAACAGCAGTAAAGAATACTGTGATGGAAATAAATAACAAACTAATAAGCATGGGAAGCAGAATTAGCCAGGCAGAAGAAAGAATCTCAGAACTCGAAGACCAAAACACAGCACTAACCCAAAATGTCAAAAGCTTAGCAAAGAAGCTCAAAAAGACAGAACAAAACCTTCAAGAGATGAATGACCACTTCATCCTAAGAGTAACTGGCCTTCATGAGGCAGAGAGAGTAACAGAGGCCACACTGGAACAAACATTTCAAGAAATCATTCAAGAAAACTTCCCTCATCTCATTAAGGATGAAAAAAAATCAAACACAAGAGATCCACAGAACCCCTGCAAGACAACAAATGAGAAGACCAACTCCCAGGCATATAATAATTCGCCTACACAAAGTAGGTATAAAAGAAAAAATCCTAAAGGCTGCAAGAGAAAAAGGTCAGACTATCTACCAGGGAAGACCAATCAGAATAGCAGCAGATTTATCTACAGAAACCCTCCAGGCTAGGAGAACTTGGAGCCCTATCTTCAAAGTTCTAAAATATAAACTATTTCATCCGTGAATAACTTACCCAGCCAACCTAAGCTTTGTCAGTGAGGGAGAATTGAAATCTTTCCCAGCTATCCAATCCCTAAGAACCTACGCTGCCACCAGACCACCGCTACAAGAAACACTTAAGAAAATATTGAACACAGAAGAAAAGGAAGAAAGAACAACAATGGTCTTCACAACAGTACAGGCAAAAGATTAAAAACACACATGATCCAACACTAAACCCAAAAGAAAGACAACACACAAACAGGAAGAACAACAACTCTGTAAAAACATTAGGATAGGGATCAACTCTCACATCTCAATAATTTGTTTGAATGTGAACAGACTAAATGCACCACTGAAAAGACATAGAATGGGAAAATGGATAAAACATCAACAGGCAACAATCTATGGCCTTCAAGAGACTCACCTCACTAGAAAGGACACTCACAGACTCAAAGTAAGAGGATGGGAAACAAATTTGCAGGTGAATGGAACACAAAAGGACGAGGAGTCACGATGTTAATCTCAGACAAAGTACCCTTTAAGCTATCAAAAATTAAAAAAGATACAGAAGGCCACTACATAGAGATAAAAGGTACAATTCATCAACAAGAAATATCCATCCTAAACATATATATACTGAACATAGGAGCACCAACTTTCATAAAGCAGCTCCTAGGTAAACTAAAAAAAGATATCAACTCCAATACCATCATAGCTGGGGACTTTAATACCCCACTCACAACCCTAGACAGATCATCAGGACAAAAAATCAGCAACGAGATCCGAAACCTCAATGTGACTCTTGGTCAAATGAACTTAATTGATACCTACAGAACCCTCCATCCAAAGACCACAGAATATACATTCTACTCATCACCACATGGAACGTACTCTAAGATCGACCACATACTTGGTCGTAAGTCAAGCATAAGCAAATTTAAAAGGACTGAAATTTTACCGTGCACCTTCTCGGACCACAGTGGAATAAAAATAAGCATTAACACCAACAAGGTCCCCCCAAAACCCACAGAGACATGGACACTAAACAGCATGATGCTAAACAACTCCTGGATCAATGATGAAATCAAAACACAGATTAAAAGATACCTGGAAACAAATGAAAATGAAGAAACATATTACCAAAATCTCTGGGACTCCATGAAAGCTGTAGTAAGAGGAAACTTATATCTCTAAAAACGCACATAAAGAAAATGGAAGGATCACAAATTAACAGCCTAACAAGCCACATAAGGAAGCTGGAAAAGCAAGATCACAAAAAACCTAATTTCAGCAGAAGAATCCAGATCACCAAAATAAAAGCCCAAAACCAGGACATAGAAGGCAAAAAGATAATACAAAAAAATTCAATGAAACAAAAAGCTGGTTCTTCGAAAGGATAGACAAAATCAATGGTCCCCTAGCTACACTGACCAAGAAAAAGAGAGAAAAAGCCCAAATAAACACAATCAGAAACACAAAAGATGAAATCACATCTGATCCTGAAGAAATACAAAAGATCATTAGAGACGACTATGTACACTTGTATGGAAATAAACCTGCAAACCTTTCCGAAATGGAGGACTTTCTGTCATCACACAACCTGTTTAGGTTGAAGCAAGAAGAAATTGAGGCCCTAAATAGACAAATAACAACCAAGGAAATTGACCACGTAATAAGAAAACTACCTACAAAAAAAAAAAAAAGCCCTGGACCAGATGGCTTTCCAGCAGAATTCTACAAGACATTTAAGGAGGAGCTTATACCAATCCTACTGAAGGTATTCCAGGTGATTAAGAAAGATGGAACTCTCCCCAAATCATTTTATGATGCCAACATCACATTAATACCCAAGCCAGGTAAAGACCCAACAAAGAAAGAGAACTACAGGCCAATATCTTTGATGAACACAGATACTAAAGTTCTCAACAAGATCCTAGTGAACCGGATTCAACAACACATCTCAAAAATCATCCATCATGACTAAGTAGGCTTCATCCATGAGATGCAAGGCTAGTTCAACATTCGTAAAACCATAAATATAATTAAATACATCAACAGATGTCAAGACAAACACCACATGATTATATCATTAGATGCAGAAAAAGCTTTCAGTGGCTCAGTCTGTAATCCCACGCCTTTGGGAGGCTGAGGTGAGTGGATTACCTGAGCCTGCAGGTTCGAGACCCGCCTGGGCAGCGAAACCTCATTGCTACAGTAAATCAAAAAATAAGCCAGGCATGGTAGCGCATGCCTGTAATTCCGGCTACTTGGAAGGCTAAGGCGGAAGGATCGCCGGAGCCAAGCAGGTTGAGCTGCAGTGGGCGGAAGCAGCCACTGCATTTCAGTCTGGACGATAGAGAGAGACTCCAACTAAAAAAAAAAAAAAAATCCAGCACCCCTTCTTGATAAAAACCCTCAAACACCTAGGCATACGGGGAACATACCTCAAAATAGTAAAAGCCATCTGCAAGAAACCCACAGCCAGCATACTACTAAATGGACAAAAACTGGAACCATTTTCCCTGAAAACGGGAACAAGACAAGGATGCTCACTCTCACCTCTCCTGTTCAATATAGTATTGGAAGTCCTGGCTAGAGCAACCAGAGAAGAGAAGGCAATTGGGGTATTCAAATAGGAAAAGAGGAAGTCAAGCTGTATCTCTTTGCAGATGACATGATTGTGTACCTTGAACACCCAAGAGAATCTGTCAAAAACCTCCTTACACTGATAAAGGACTTTGGCAAAGTCTCAGGATATAAAATAAGTGTGCAAAAGACAATTGCATTTCTTTACACCAATAATAAACAAACTCAAATAAAAATCACAATCCCATTCACAATAGCCACGCAAAAAATGAAATACCTTGGAATCTTCCTAACCAGATACGTGAAAGACCTTTACAATGAAAACTACAAAACACTGCTCAAAGAAATCAAAGATGACATAAACAGGTGGAAAAATATCCCATGCTCATGGATTGGAAGAATCAACATTGTGAAGATGTCCATCCTGCCTAAGGCAATCTACAGATTTAATGCAATACCCATCAAGTTACTAGCAACATTCTTCTCAGACCTAGAAAAAACAACCCAGGAATTCATATGGAAACACAAACGACCAAAAATAGTCAGAACAATCCTCAGCAAAAAAAGCAAAGCAGGTAGTATCACATTACCAGACTTCAAATTTTACTATAAAGCTACAATTGTCAAAACAGCTTGGTATTGGTACAGGAACAGGCATATAGACCAATGTAATAGAATTGAGATTCCAGAAGCAAAACCTCAACTTCTCAACCAATTCATCTTCTACAAAGCCTCCACCATCTACCACTGGGGAGAGGAGAACTTATTCAGTAAATGGTGCTGGGGAAAATGGCTAACAACATGCAGAAGATTGAAACAGGACCCCTATCTATCCCCATACACAAAAATTAACTCTAAATGAGTCAGAGACCTAAATGTAAAACCTCGAACCATAAGAACCTTAGAAAATGAAGGACATACCCTCATGGAAATTGGAACTGGCATCCAATTCCTGAACAAAACCCGAAACCCACAGGCTATAAGAGATAAGATAGACAAGTGGAACCTCATTACACTGACAAGCTTCTGCAAAGCCAAAGAAACCATCAAGAGAGCAGGGAGACAGCCTACAGACTGGGAAAAAGTATTTGCCAACTCCAGGTCTGACAAAGGCTTAACATCTTGGATCTACAAGGAACTCAAACGTGCTGAAAAGAAAAAAACAAACAACCACATTATAAAATGGGCAAAAGATATGAACAGACACTTCTCAAAGGAAGACATCCGAGAAGCCAACAGACACATGAAAAAAGGTTCAACCTCACTAATCATCAGGGAGATGCAAATCAAAACCACACTGAGATACCACCTAACTCCAGTCAGAATGGCAATTATCAATAACTCAAAAAATAACAGTTGCTGGAGAGGGTGTGGGGAAAAGGGAACACTTCTACACTGTTGGTGGGAGTGCAAACTAGTGCAACCTCTGTGGAAAACAGTATGGCGATTCCTAAAAGCTCTAAATATTGACCTCCCATATGACCTTGCAATCCCCCTACTGGGAATATACCCTGAAGAACTCAAATCACTCTATCAAAAAGATACCTGCACACGTCTGTTTATCGCAGCATTGTTCACAATAGCAAGAACCTGGAAGCAACCATGCTGTCCATCAAAAGAAGACTGGATTAAAAAAATGTGGTACATACACACGATGGAATACTACGCAGCCATAAAAAAGAACAAAATCATGAATTTTGCAGCAACCTGGATGGAACTAGAGTCTATAATACAGAGTGATGATCTCTCACAGAAACAAAGAGCTGAGTATCACATGTTCTCACTCATATAGTGGACCTTGAACATCCAACGTAATACTATAAGAAAATGACTGACAGTGGTGGGAAACTATGGGGATGGGAGAGAAAGGGAGATGGGATCAACGGTAGTAAATAGCTATCTGGGGATGGGGAGACATCTCTTATCAACAAGGGTGCCTGAATGGAGCATATTTGTATACCTAACTCTTAACTGTACCCCACAATATCATTTACAAAGATTGATTTAAAAAACAAAAACAAAGAAAAAAACAAAGAATAAATCAATTATTAAATTAAAAAAAATGTCAACAAAGCATAGTGGACTAAGGGCCACCAGTATAAAAACACATAAATTGTGGGGTAACTGAAGGAGAAGAGAGAGAGAAAGGGGCAGCCAAGGTAGTTAAAGAAATACTACCTGGACACTTTCCAAATATTGGGAGGGATATGAATATCCAGATGTATGAAACTCAAAAGATCCTATTAAAAATTAACCCAGAGCCGGGCTCGGTGGCTCAGCCTGTAATCCCGCGCCTTTGGGAGGCTGAGGTGAGTGGATTGCCTGAGCCCGCGGGTTCGAGACCCGCCTGGGCAGCGAGACCTCATCTCTACAATAAATCAAAAAATCAGCCGGGCGTGGTAGCGCATGCCTGTAATTCCAGCTACTCGGAAGGCTGAGGCGGAAGGATCGCCGGAGCCCAGCAAACGAGGCTGCGGTGGCCGGGAGCGGCCACTGCAATCCAGTCTGGGCGACAGAGTGAGACTCCAACTCAAAAAAAAAAAAAAAAAAAAATTAACCCAAAGATGTATACTCCGAGACATATTATAATCAAACTGTCAAAATTCAAGGACCAAGAGAGAATCTCAAAAGCAGCAAGGGTAAAGAAACTTGTCATACACAAGTGAACCAACACAAATCTTTCAGCAGATTAATCAAAAGAATCCTTGCAGGTCAGGAGAAAGTGTAATTAAGTATATTCAAAGTGTTGGGGGAAAAATCTGCAAACCTAGAATATTACAACTGGCAAGCTTTTTTTTTTTGAAAGCAGGATTCATTGAGAGGACAGAAATGCTCTCACAGTGAGAGGGGACCTGAGGGAGTTGCCCACTTTTTGTTTGCTTTTCGGGTTTTTTTTTGAGTTGGAGCATGTCCAGCGTGGAGTGCAGTGGCATGCTCACGGTCACCCCAGCATTGACTTGCTGGGTTCAGGCGATCCTTCCACCTTAGCCATTCAAGTAGCTGGAACTACAGGTGCGTGTTACCATGCCTGGCTAATTTTTATTTATTTATCGTAGAGACGAGGTATCGCGCCAAGTTGTCCAGATCGGTTTCGAACCTGTGGGCTCAGGCAGTCCACTTGGCCTCCAGGTTGCTGGGATTACAGGCTGAACCACCACACCCAGCCAGCAAGCTTTTGAAATGAAGGAGTGATAAAGACATTCCCAGAAAAACAAAAACTGAGGCAAATCATAACCACTACATCTGCCTCACAAGAAATGCTAAACAGAGTTCTTCAAGTGGAAGTGAAGGCAACTAAGTCATAACATGAAAACATGTGAAAGTATAAAATTCTTGGGTAAAGATAAATGTATAGTCAAATTCACAATATTGTATTACTGTAACGGTAGTGTGTAAATCACTTATAACTTTAGAATAAATGATAAAAGACAAAGTATTGACCCACCAACTCCCCTATTGGGAATATACCTGGACGAACTCAAGTCAATCTACCATAAAGACACCTGCATATGCATGTTTGTTGCAGCTCTATTTACAATAGCAAAAACATGGAACCAACCATGCTGCCCATCGAAGCTGGACCGTATAAAAAAGTGTGACACATATACACAATAGAATATTATGCAGCCATAAATAAGGACAAACATATGAACTTTGCAGCAACTTAGATGGATTTGGAATCGATTATACTCAGTAATCTATCACAGAAACAAGGAATGGAGTACCATATATTCTCACTTATAAGCAGAAATGGAACAATTATCATAATACTACAAGTAAGGAATTGGCAGTAGCGGAAAACTGCCAGGGGAAATGGGGGTGGGATTGGTAGTCGAGGCAAACTCCCAGGGGAGGGAGGGACACACCTCATCAACAAAGGTTCCTGCACAATGAACCTTTGCATAACTAACCTGAATTGTACCCCACATCTTTAAAATAAAAAATTTTAAAAAGACAAAAGTATTAAAAATAACTACAGCTACATTAACATGTTTGTTTTTTTTTTTTTTTTTTTTTTTTGAGTTGGAGTCTCACTCTGTCGCCCAGACTGGAGTGCAGTGGCCGCTCCCGGCCACCGCAGCCTCGACCTGCTGGGCTCCGGCGATCCTTCCGCCTCAGCCTTCCGAGTAGCCGGAATTACAGGCGCGCGCTACCATGCCTGGCTGATTTTTTGATTTATTGTAGAGATGAGTTCTCGTTGCCCAGGCGGGTCTCGAACCCACGGGCTCAGGCAATCCACTCACCTCAGCCTCCCAAAGGCGCGGGATTACAGGCTGAGCCGCCGAGCCCGGCTTTACATTAACATGTTAACATATATTCAATATAAAATGATGTCAACCGTGGCAGTTAAAGTCTAAAAACAGCCAAGGCACTCTTAAACATGAAGCAGATAGCGGGCATTTAAGTCAGTTATCAAGACTTAAACTATAGGAATTGCAAAAGTAGGCTCTCCATGTGTAGCAGAAAAATAGATACATGGAGCAAAGCAGAGAGTCGAAGATGTAAAGTATGGTTGCCTTAAAAGTAAGGGAGACATTGGATAGAATTGAGGAAATCACGAACCTGAATAAATGGTGTGGAGTCAAAGATGTGGAAAACAAACAAATAAAAGACAAGTGTAACCCATTAACATTTATAGTAATTACTCTTTTTTTTTTTTTGAGATGAAGTCTCACTCTGTCGCCCAGACTGCAGTGCAGTGGCATGCTCCCGGCCACTGCAGGCTTGACCTGGTGAGTTCCAGTGATCCTTCTGCCTCAACCTTCCAAGTAGCCGGAAATACAGGCGCCCGCTACCACACCCGACTAATTTTTTATTTTATTGTAGAGATGAAGTCTCGCCAAGTTGCCCGGGTGGGTCTTGAACCTGCAGGGTCAGGCAATCCACTCACCTTGGTCTCCCAAAGTGCTGGGATTACAGGCTGACCCACCGAACCTGGTCAGTAAATACTCTTTATAGAAGATTTGTTTCATCTTTTTGTATCTTTTGTATGCTTTACCCACTTTATTTTATTTTTCCTCTTGTACTTCTTTCCATTAAAGGGAGAGAAATTCATATGCCAATCCTAATTCATCAATCATTATGGAAAAGTATGCATTCCTAAATGATAAGAAGACTATGGAGAAGGACATAAAAATATGCATGCCATGTACACCATGGTCACAATTGTATTGGTGTTTAAAAGGCCAAGTTTTTAGTGATAAAGCATTAGAATCAATAATAGGTAGAGAAAGGAATTTTAGACCTTGTTTCTCCTCCAACTAGTAGATGTGAAGATTGTGATATGCAAGAACCATATCTTCACGTTCCTTGCTGAACAAATGTGTAGTTTCTAGCAAATTTTATTTCTTCCCCTATGAGAAAAAGGTAGCACAATGGCTGTAATCCTCATAAAACCTTGGCTCTTGAAAAACTTTTTAGTTTGTTTTTATGCCTTTTAGCTCTTTAAAGGTACTTATTTCATGCTGGTTACCTCACCACTCATGACACTCATCACCCATGGACAACACAGCAAAACTTCATCTCTACAAAAATAAATAAATAAATAACCTACTCAGGCATGGTGGTGCACAATTGCCGGAGGCTCTCCCAGCGCTTACTATGGTGCTTCAGCTACAATGACTTCGTATGTACGTCTTACCCAGAGTATACAGGATAATGTGAAGGGTAATTTGTTTTTGTTTGGAATTTTATAGCATAAAGATAGGATAAGACCTCTTCCCACCATGTTGTCTTTTGACATGTTAAGGCTATAATCCCTTTACAGAATGTGATTTCTTTCAGTGTTGGCCTTTACACATCAGTACCAGAAGAAAACATAGATGAGGGCTCTGTGAGCAGCATTAGAACACTCTCATTGTGAAAAGAATCTCCAGGCTGGGCATAATGGCTCATGCCTATAATTCCAACAGTTTTGGAAGCCAAAATGGGCGGATTGCTTGAGCCCAGGAGCTCAAGACCAGCCCGGATAGTATAGCAAAAGCTTATCTCTACAACAATAAATAAATAAAAAACTTGCCCAGACATGGTGGCACACACCTGTAGTCCCAGCTACTCAGGATGCTGAGGTGGAAGGATAACTTGAGCCCAGGAGTCTACTGCCATCAGTTGTGATCATTGTGATCAAGCCACTGCACTCCAGCCTGAGTAACAGAGTGAAACCCCCGATTCCAAATAAAAATGAAAATAAAAACCCATTCCTCATCCAGTGCAGCCAAAATGAAAACAGAAAACCAGAAATGTGACACATCCATTGGAGGCAAGAGAGTACATGCCCTAGAAAGACCCAATGGGATTGCAGAGAAATCATGAGAAAAATACTTGGAGGAGAGAGGCATGGCTCCCTTTGGAGGAGTTGCTGGTAAGTGGTGCAGAGCCTGCACCCATACCGTGGATGACCATACTGAAGCCCAGTGTCAGAAGGTGCACAAGCAAAAGAATTCTTGTCACCATCCGTGCCCACAGTGCAGACTGCAGACTGAGGATGACACGAGAAAATGAACAAAATCAGACACACGGATTCACACAAATTCATACCCAAGGTGGTTGTTGATCCATCTATGTGCCAGAGCCCTGAACTCAGTGTGGGCCCATGTTAAGTGACCCCCATATTGGTGCATCAGCACCACCTGGTGCCAAATCCCAGTTGTTCCCATGGAAAAAAAATGCATGCCAATGGGGCACAGGTGTGAAGCTCAGATCTATCTGGAACTTCTGGTCAATCCCCTGTGTGGGCTTAAGTGTCAAAATTACCTAGAAGGGAGATATGGGGAAGAAGGCTGACTGGAAGATGCCAGGTATCAGAGGAGACATTGAAATGTTTTTGGTAGGTGTTTTCCTAGCTTTGCTGAGAAGCAAAATTGAGCAGAAGTGGAGAAGTCAGTGGGCACCTCCCTAAGGCCCCTAAAGCACCCCCTCTGGGCCATGACAGTACCTCCTATATCTTGAAGATGGCGCAGGTATGTGAGGGAAAGGCGGAGAGGACAGAAAAGGATCTGCCTCCTTCAGTGACCACCCTAGGACACCTTGACCTCATGGGCTGCTGAAGGCGTTGTCTCAGTACATGCCATACACTCCTGGAGCAGAGTCTAAGGCTTGAGCACCTTGCCAGGTTCCACAGAGAGCTCTGGAAGAATTACTGGTTGTAAAAATAAGGGTAATGAACCACACAAGTGAAGAAAACAAACATGTAAATAACTATACATACATAAACAGCTATATTCTAAGATGAAAAATTATTCCTGCTAGAGTTTACTTATGTATATATGACAAATGGAAGCATATATATTTATTCACACTCAACCCCATCTTTGAGAAAATGTTGCAGACTATACTCATTGTTCTGTGTCTTACTCTCTTAGTTAGTATCAAATTTTGCCTTGTTGGACATGTGTGTGTTCAGAGAGAAAGTAAGAGGCATTTTAAACAATCCCCCTCCTTGATTTTACAGCTGGTTAAGTTTGAGGTCCACCGCCTTAGACTATCTACCTTCTGATGTTGCATGAAGCAGGGGTCCCCAATCCCCGGGTTGCAGACCAGCACCGGTCCATGGCCTGTTAGAAACCAGGCCACACAGTAAAAGGTGAGTGGCAGGTGAGCAGAGCTCTGCCTCTCATCAGACCAGCCATGGCATTGGATTCTCATAGGAGTGCGAAGCGTAATGTCAACTGTGCATGCGAGGGATCTAGGTTGCCCGCTCCTTATGATAATCTAGTGCCTGATGACCCCTTCCCTCCTCATTACCATTCTTGGAAAATTCTCCTCCACGAAAGAAGCACTGCTGTAAAGGAACAGGCCGTGGGTGTCTGTGTGTGTTTGTGCATGTGTGTGAGTGTGTACGTGTGTGTGTGTGTGTGTCTGTGTGCGTAGCTCTCCTAGCTGGGGGCTTTCAAATGGAGACTCTCAGGGATGCAATATGTGGGCAGCGCATGGCTCACCTTTTTACTGGGTGGGAGGCTAAACTCAATGGGCTGTCCTGCTCCCAGCACAAGGACAGATGATGTCTTTTACAAGAATTTACCTGTGAGCCGTGCCCAATACCTGGCAACTTTTCAATGGCTCCTGTTGCTGTTTCTCCATTGAAAACTCTCTGGATTCAGGCCAAGGCTCCCTGTGCCCAGAAGGGTACTCATCTACTCCTTGCCAATAGCTAAATCAAGTAGATGGTGAGGACAGGCTGGACCTTTAACGCTCTTCTCCTAGACAGTGCAAGGTCATGACTGTCCTCTGCAAGAACCAGCTTCAATCCCATATCTAGCCTATAGAGCAGCAATAGCAACAGCAAAACCAATGGGTAGCCCTACTGAGCTCTTAGTCTGCCTTGTGTATTTTACATGCATTATCTCTTTTATTTATAACCACAATCTTGTGTTGTGGGTGGTACTGAAATGCACATATACAGAAGTGAAAGAGTGCAACTCAGTGGTGTAGGGAGCACAGCATGAGACTGGGTGGTCTGAGTACACAGCCTGGCTCCACCAGCTGTGTGGCTTTAGGCAGTCCCTTGAATATCTTCCAGACTTGATTCTTCATCGGTAAAATGAGAAACAAATGGCAAATATACTTAAAGGACTTAAAACAGGTTCAGTTTCTGGATAGCTTTAATATCTCTTCCACTCCCACATGAATAGAATGCACATGGGAACTCCTAATAAAAGAAGAACAGAAAGCAAGGTGGGCAGGGAAGGGTATGTTGTGGGAAGAAAAAGACTAAGGGGAGAAAAAGACCAGAAAGCATCCCAAGGACAGTCTTTCCCCTCCCAGAACCAGTAGGTGGCTCAGCATGGAAGATGAGGCTTGACTAGATTTATTTCCCAAAATAACATTGCATTATTGCAGCTACCAAAGGAAAACAGAGAGAAGGGAAGCAGGGATCACCAGCAGGAGGTACAAGGGAAGGAAACACATTCTCCAGGAGACCAGGCAAAATGGGAGACAAAAACAAGAGGAAAAAATGTGACGACAGCGTGTTGATATATTGGAAGAGACAGACAGTACTGAAGAGGACTCAAACTACAAAACAGATGTTCTCAGTCAAGGCAATCTACAGATTTAATGCAATACCCATTAAATTACCAGCAGCATTCTTCTCAGAACTGAAAATGACAGTACAGGAATTCCTCTGGAAACATAAATGACCTCGAATAGCCAAAACAATCCTCAGCAAAAAACAAAACAAAACAAAAACAAAGTGGGAGATATTACATTCCCAAACTTTAAACTTTATTGCAAAGCTACAATAATCAAAACAGCCTGATATTGGACAAGAACAGGCATATAGACCAATGGAACAGGATAGAGATTCCACAAGCAAAACCTCAATTTCTTAATCAACTCCTCTTTGACAAAGCCTCCACCACCAACCACTGGAGAGAGGAGAACCTATTCAGTAGATGATGCTGTGAAAACTGATTGGTCGCATGCAGAAGATTAAACAAGACCTCTCCTATCACCATATACAAAAATCAACTCTAAATGGATCAAAGACCTAAAGGTAGAACCTCAAACTATAAGAACCTTAGAAAATGCAGAAGACACCTTATGGAAATTGGAACCGGAAACCAATACCTGATCAAAACTTCTATGTGCCTATGCCATAAGAGATAAAGACAAGTAGGACTTCATCAAACTGACAAGCTTCTGCAACACCAAAGAAACCATCAAGAGACCAGGGAGACAGTTCACAGACTGGGAAAAAATATTTGTCAACTGTATGTCTGATAAAGGCTTAACATGTAGGATCTACAAGGAACCCAAATGTGCCAAAAAAAAAAAAAACAAACAGCCCCATTACAAAGTGGGCAAAAGACATGAATAGACAGTTCTCAAAAGAAGAGTTATGAGCAGCCAACAGAACATGAAAAAATGCTCAGCCTCACTAGTCTTCTCAAAAATGCATATTAAAACTACACTGAGATACCACCTAACTCCAGTCAGAATGGCAGTTATCAATAACTCAAAAAAACACAGATGCTTTAGAGGATGTGGTGAAATGAGAACACTTCTACACTGTTGGTGGGAGTGTCAACTAGTACAGCCTCTGTGGAAATCAGTGTGGCAATTCCCAAAAGTTCTAAAAATCAACCTTCCATATGACCCCACAATCCCCCTACTGGGAATATACCCAGAAGAACTCAAATCACTCTATAAAAAAGATACCTGCACATGTATGTTTACTGCAGCATTGTTCACAATAGCAAAACACGGAACCAACCGTGATGCCCATCAAAAGAGGACTGGATAAAAAAATGTGTTACATATACACAATGGGATATTACGCAGCCATAAAGACGAACAAAAACATGAACTTCATAGTAACCTGGATGGCCTTCGAGGCTATAACACTGAGTGATCTTTCTCAGAAACAAAGAACTGAATATCACATGTTCTCACTCATAAGTGGACCTTGAACAACTTTTTTCTTATCATAATACGATAAGAAAAGGATTGGCAGTAGCAGGAAACTGCGGGGGTACGGGTAAGAGGGCGGGGAGGTGGGTTTGGCAGTAATTGGAATCTGACTGGGGAAGGGAAGGCACACCTCATCAACAAGGGTACCTGCATAATGAATATTTGTATACCTAACCCTGAATTGTACCCAACAATTTTGAAATAAAAGATATTAAAAAATAAAAATAAGCCAGGCTCAGTGGCTCACCCTGTAATCCTGCGCCTTTGGGAGGCAAAGGTGAGTGGATTGCCCGAGCCTGCGGGTTCAAGACCCGCCTCAGCAACTTGGCGAGACATCAAATCTACAATAAATCAAATATTAGCTGGGCGTGGAAGCGTGCATCTGTAGTTCCAGCTACCTGGAAGGCTGAGGTGGAAGGATTGCCAGAGCCCAGCAGGTCGAGGCTGTGGTGGCCGGGAGTAGCCACTGCACTCTAGTCTGGATGACAGAGGGAGACTCCAACTCAAAAAAATGAAAATAAAAATAAAAATAAATACATAATTTTAAAGTTGAGAAATAAATAAATAATAATAGTAAAATGCCTCCCACTGAGCTTATTTCTCTTTGTGTGTGTGTGTGTGTGTGTGTGTGTGTGTACACACGCATGCTTTTTCATCAATACTTTGCTCTGAGATCATAGGTTTTTTGTTTTTTTTCTTATACACTGGAATTGTAAGAAAATACTGTTTTCTGAGGATGATCTCTGCTACCCAAACGAAGAGAATTCTCAGTTCAGTGTCTCATATTCACTTCCCAGAGGCAGGAGTGGGGGAATGAGAAGGGGAGCAGAGCAGGGGAGGGGGCTTCCATCAGGGCAGATTTCAGTCTGGGGAGGCAGTGGGTGGGTGGGAGCAGGGGCCAGCAGCAGTGGCAGTGCCCCCGCTCCTGCAAGCACATAGAGGCGCCACGGTCCACCAGGACCTCCTTTCCTAGGCTCACTCTTGTGTGGACCCTCTTCTGTCCCTCTTTGAGGACATTACCCAACATCCCACTTCCCAAGTAGGAAAACTGAACCCAGGAAGCAGGCACTGCTCACAGTCAGAGCAAGGACGGGCAGAACAGGGACTCCACTCAGGGTCTCGGCTCAGTCCTCCCTGCCTGGACCCCGTCCACTCACAGCCCTTCTCAGCCTTACCTAACCCCACGCTTGCCCTCTGTCCTCCTACACTGGGCCCAGTTTTCAGGCTTGCTCTTCCAGCTGGGCTCTTCATCCCCCGAATCTGATCTGCGGATCCTCCCTTCCTGCTCTTGACAGCTGTGTTCAAGCCAGGCCCTGGGCCACCTGGAGACAGGACTTGAACTCCTGCCAGGCTGTGCAGCAGAGGGCCAGAGACTTCATCTCTGAATCCCCTAATTCTTCACAGAGAAATGGTGCACGACATCCTCCCAGCCCACACTTGGAGATGATCCCAGGAGATGATCTGGGACAAGGCTTGTCCTGGCCTGGCTCACTTGCTACCTGAACTCTCAAGTTCGTGTTTTTATCTGCCATACCCTGGCAGGGTGGTTGTAAACTTTAAGGTCTAGGGTCCCCTTTGATCACTCCTGATTTGCCCTTTGACCCACACAGGGGGTAGAGAGGCTCAAGGATCATGTGCCCTTGCTGTGTCGCCCCCAGCTGGCTCCTCTGCAAGCAGCTAACTCCCCTCTAGGTTTGGCCAGCTGCCCAGGCACAGAAGAGAAGTCAGGCTGCGGGGGATTGACTGGTCCAGCCCAGCCCAGTCCATCCTTTCACAGCCTTCCCTAGATCAGGGGTCAGGGGCAAAGACCTCTCAACCAAAGGGGGAAGGAGGCTGTGTGTGACAAGCTGCTCCTGCGGAAGATGCCAGGCAGGGCTGGAGGGGCTTGGCCTGGGATGGGGAGGGAAGCTGCCCAAGCTGCCGATGGTGCCAGGCTCCTAGACTGACATACTGTGGTTTCTTGGCAACTGAGGCCCCTGGCAACCTCCCAGCGATTCAGGCGGGGCCATCCTGGACTCTGGACAGCCTCTCTCTCTCTCTTTTCCTTTATGGCTCTTCGAGAGTTGCTGGAGGCCAGTTGGTTGCTGAGCTTAGTTCACTCTTTTTTTGTGCTTTTGCATTCATACTTTGCTCTGAGGTAGTAGCTTCGTTTTCTTATACCCTGGAATATATGATCTTCATAACTAATGTAAAAAAGGATTGGACAGAAGTTCACATTTCTTCATGAAAAGAACACTAAAAAATAACTAAGAATCAAAGAACACTTCCTTCACATAATAAAGGCCATATGTGAACACACAAAGCTAACAGGATACTCAATGACAAAATTTCAAGCTTTTCCCAAAAAATCAAGAACAAGAAAAGGGTGTATTTTTTTCACCACTTCTATTCAAGATAGTGTTAAGAGTTGTGGACAGAGCAATTCAGCACACAATAAATCTTAAAGTTATACTATCATGAAAGAAAGAAGTTAACTCTCTTCACAGAGACATAACATTATATGCAGATAACTCTAAAAAGTTCAAACACACACCCCTACACCTTTCAGAATTAACAAGGTCAGCAAAGCCATAGGATACAAATTCAACATACAAAAGCCAGGTGCGTTTCTATAAGAGATGGCAAAGAGCAACCTGAAGAAACCATTAAGAAAACAACTCACTTACAATAGCACTCCAATGGAAATAACCTTAACCAGACAGAAGAAGAGCACACTACAAACTACAAAATATTGCTGACAGAAATTAAAGAGGACATAAGTAAATGAAAAAGAAATATTATGTTCAGTAATTGAAAACCATTGTATTTTAAGACACCAATACCTCCAAAAGCATTACAAATACAACAAAATCTCTATCAAAATCCAAATGACTTTTTTTTGGAGGGGGGGAATAGAAAAACTCATTCTAAAATTCATGCAGAATCACATGAGGCCCGAACTAGCCAAAACAATCTCGAAAATGAACAAAGTTTAAGGTTTCACACTTTCTGCTTTCAAACTTAGCACAAAGTTCTAATAATCAAAACAGTGAGATACTGGTGTAAAAACAGGCGTATCCATCCATGGAACAGAATAAAACACCCAGGAATCAGCACACACATATACTGCCAAACTCATTCAGTGGGCGCAGGGCAGTCTTTGGACAGACGATTCTCAGAAAACTGGATACTCTCATGCTAAAGAATAAATTTGAACCCTTGTTTTGCACTATAAACTCTTTAACTTACAATGGGTAAGATACCTAAAGGTAAAAGTTCAAACTATAAAATCCTTAGGTGAATACTTAGAAGAAAAACTTCATGACGGTGAGCTTGACAATTATTTTTTGTACACACATGAACACAGGCAAAGAACAAAATGAGAGCAGAATGAGAGCAGACTTCATCAGATGTAAAAACTTATGTGTATCAGAGAACACTCCCAACAGAGAAAATCAGCAACTCAAAATAGGAGAAAAAGCACTTTGGGATCATATTTCTAAGTGACCAAGATACGTGATGTAATCTTAAAACTTCTATATGTCAACGATAAAAAAGCCAATTAAAAAATGGGAAATTAACATGAAGAAACACATCTTCAAAGAAAAGATATGCGTGGCCAATAAACACATGAAAAGATACACATCTTCACAAAGCATTAGGGAAAGGTGAATCAAAACAACAATAAACAGCATTTCATTTATTCAAGATGAAATAGTGTCCTGATGTACAGCAATGTGTTTCTAGTTAACTTTCCTGTGTGTACACTTAAAATTAGATGTAGATTTCCTGTAGCTATTCTCCTAACAATAACAGAACAAAACAAAACAAAACAATACAAACAAGGAATAATGAGATTCCACTACACGCCCACTGGTTGACTGTTAAGAAAAAAGAAAGAGAATAAGATGGAAAACAGAAAATGTTTAGCGGGATACAAATGAAATGGTCCCATTAACAACTAGCGAGGATCACACAAAACGGTTATCTTCCACGGAAAACCCTATGGCACCTTCCTGAACAAGGACGCACAACACCCCGCACGACGCAGCAATTCCACTTCCACACAGACCGAAAGCAGGTGAGAGAATTCAAGCAAATGACACTTTCTCAAACTCACCGCGGAGGGTCCAGTCCAGAAGCGGCCTCGCTGGAGCTCCTTCAGGGCCCTCGGGGCACCAAGACTGCACCGCCTGCCGCGCTGGGGGCCGACTCCGCGGTGGGCTGCGGCGCTGGGGGCCGGGCTCCGCGAGCGGTGGCTGCGTGGGGGGCCCGGCTCCGCGTTCCTCGGAGGCGGGGGCCCAGCTCCACGGTCCTGGGCAGCGCGGGGGCGCCCGGATCTGCGCTTGTCGGCGGCCCTGGAGGCAGGCTCCAACGTTGGAGGCGCGGGGGTGCCACCCCGTGGTCCTCAGCTGCGCGGGCGTTCAGTCTCCTCTGTCCGCGACGACGCGTGGGAGGCCGGGATCCGGATCCGCCGCGGCGTGCAGGGCCGGCTCGGCGTCCGTCGGCGTCGCGGGGGAGAGGGAGGGGCGGCCACGCTGTCCTCCGAGGCGCAGCGGCTCCAGCTCCCTTGCCGCAGCCGCCTGGGGGCCGGAGGCCCGGGCCCTCGGACAGCAGCTGTGCCCACATCCGCGTTCGGCCACGCCTGGAGACCCAGATCCGCCACGGCAAGGATGGGCCGGCTCCTGCGTTCCTCTTCGGCGCGGGGGGCCCGGGCCCGTGGACGGTGGCCGCGCTGGGGGCGGCTCTGCATTCCTCGGCGGCGCGTGGACACCCGCGCCTCTGGCCCGCGGCTGCTGCTGGACCCGCGGTGGGACATGCCAGCACACCCAGATCCGCTGTGGCGAGGTGGGGCCGGCTCCCCAGTTCCTCGAGGCGCGGGGAGGCCAGCTCCGTGGTCCTCGGCGGCGCGGGGGACCCAGGTCCGTGGACAGTGGCTGCGCTGGGAGGCGGCTCCGCATTACTCGGCGGCTGCTCTCGGATCCGCGGTGGGCCACGCCGGGAGGCCCAGATTGGCCGCAGCTCAGCGGATCCGGCTCCGCATTCCTTGGAGGCGCTGCAAGGCCAGCTCGGTGGGGGACCCAGCTCGTGAACAGTGGCTGCGCTGGGAGGCGTCTCCGCATTCCTCACCTGGGGAAAGAGCGGCACACCCCAAGAAGGGTACCTGCATAATGCATATTTGTATACCTAATCCTGAATTGTACCCAACAAGTTTGAAATAAAAAATATTAAAAATACAAATAATTTTAGAGTTAAAAATAAATAAATAATAAAGAAAATGCCTCCCACTGAGCTGAGTTCTCTTTGTGTGTGTGTGTGTGTGTGTGTGTGTGTGTGTGTGTGTGTGTGTGTGTTTGAAATCCTTTTTCATCAATACTTTGCTCTGAGTCATAGGTTTTGTTTTTTGTTATACATTGTAATTGAAAGAAAATAGTGTTTTCTGAGAATAATCTCTGCTACCCAAACGAAGGGAATTTTTAGGTCAGTGTCCCACATTCACTTCCCAGAGGCAGGAGTGGGGGAAGGGAGAAGGGGAGCAGAGCAGGGGAGGGGGCTTCCATCAGGGCAGCTTTCAGCCTGGGCAGGCGGTGGGTGGGTAGGAGCAGAGCCCAGCAGCAGTGGTGGCGCCCTTTGGGTTTTGACTGAGCCTTTGTGAACTTTTAACTCAGCTCTTGTTCACCCATCCCTGAGCCCTCCCTGCCCTGCCGCCAGCACCTTGCTGGCCCTGCCCCTCTCCAGTCCCCGGAGTTCCCCTGGCCTTTTCCTTGGACTCAGGAACTCACCTTCCATCCTGTTGCCCTCAGGATGTCTCAGCTGAGCCTGTCCTGGCTGAGCCTCAGCCAGTGGCAGCATCCCCATGGCAGCTCCTGCTGCTGGTCAGGGGATCCTGGCTCCTGGCGTGCATCCTGGCCTGGACCTGTGCCTTCTGTGACAACCGCCTCCACCTTTGGTGTTTCCCACAGCCCCCAAAACAGAACTGGTTTGGGGGTCATCGGGCCCAGGTGAGTGTGGCAGCAGGATGGGTCTGGGGTTTCAGAGTGGATGGACTTCCTGAGGGCTGGTCGTGAGGATCGAGGAGCTGGGATGCAGGCAGGCTGGGGCCTGGGACATCAGAGACGCTGGAAGGTGGTCCACTCGTTCTTCTACTCACTCATCTTTCACTCTCTCATTCGTTCTTCCACTCACTGCGTCTCTCGTCTACTCACTCGTTCTTCTACTCACTCGCTCGTTCTACTCACTCATTCATTCTTCTACCCACTCACTCCTCTACTCACTCCCTCACTCCTCTACTCACTCTCTCTCAGCTTAGTCCTCTACTCCCCCTCTCCTCAACCTGCTCACTCCTCTACTCACTCACACCTCTCCTATTCCATTCGACATTATCCTCTCTTTATTGTCCCCAAGCCTAGACCTCTTTGAATAAGTTTTCTTCCTGTCCTCTCTGCGTTAGTGCACCTCTGAGAAGTACCTAGAATGAGCTACACAGAGTGGGGGCTTTCTGGCCTTTCCACCTTCTCCACTGCTGGATTTGAGACCCTCTCGGCCCACTGAGCATGGTCTGCTTCTTGCCCAGCCCATTTTCTGTTACAGAGCTCCAGCTGGGCCCGAAGACCATTTGGGGCAGCCTGCCACTGGGTGCCTTTCCAGGGGCATCTGTCTCTTTCTCGTTAAATCGTTCCCCCTAGGATGCCCTAATTCTCTTCCCCACTAAGATGTCCCTGTTGCCCAAGCTAGATAAAAGTTGGCCACTCACTTGCCCTTTCAAAACCTGCCTTCTTCTCCCTCCTGCAGACCTTGCTCTCAGAGTTAGACCTGCTCTCCCTTTTGGGTGGTCTTGGTCTGTTCATGTGAAAATGGCAGGATTGAGGGGCTAGAATTCACTAGCACAGAGCCTGGCATGCAGAAGGTGCTCACAAGTGGGAGCTGTCACCCTGAGGGACAATTAGAGTCACCTCTACCCCTGGAGATTTTTGAGAATGGAATGTCAGCAGTCAGCAGGGGTGTCTTTGTGTCACACCATGGGACCACCTGGGGACCCTGAAGACTTCAGGGACCCAGGTCAGTAAGGTCTGGCTCTGCATAGCCAGATGAGCTTGGTGGAGATGCTGACCACCTCCGCTTTCCTTTCAGTCACACCTGAGCCCAAGGCCTCAGCACCAAGTCTCCCAACCTCCCACAGCAAGAAGATATTTCCCACAAGAAGCAGGTTGGCCTTCCTGAGTCAACCAGCCTAGCCCCAGCAGCTCACCAGGGGCTTTCTCAAAGACAAGACCAACATCCTTCCGCTCCCTCACTTTCCTAGGCGCTCCTGAGGCTTAGGTCCAACAGGATGACATAGCTATGGCAGAGCCCAGGGCAGCAGGCCAGTCTATGGAGGCCCCAGGGCTCAGGACAAAACCCAGGTGGCCTGGAGGTTTTTGCACTGGAATTCAATGCCCAAGCTCCCCACACATCTAAACTTGGGGGTGGGGGGGGATCATGGTTACCTTGTTATGAGCTGGAGCAGTGCTGCTGGGTCCATGTGCCTTCCACACTTGTCCTGGGCAGCCCTGAGACCTCAAGGCAGGGCCCCATCCCACCAGGGCCCCCACATCAGACCCTGCCCATCCTCTTCCCCATGCAGATGCAGGGCCGGAGACACCTGCCTGCATGGTGAAGCCCACAGCAGAGTCCCCTCAGGCCAGTGTCGACCAGCACGCTGGGGAAGAAGTCACAGCAGCCCCTGTAGGCCGCCCCCACCCCAGTCCCAGATGACTGCTGGGCCTTGGGAAGTCACAGTCAAAGTGAAGCCTGGACACCGGGAAGCACCTAAAGAGAAGCAAAAGGGTGGCAGCAGCATCATGCCCTCTGACCCCTATCCTGACCTGTGGAACAGAGCTCCTATGCCAGAAAATAAGTCCCAGTTCCAGAGGGGCCTGGCCTCTCCTCCAGCTGAACCCTGGCAGGGGAGTGGCATCAGGACAGCTGTAGGCCCCACAGAAACTGTCATCAAGTCCCCGGGCTCCAAGAGTCACCAGCCACCTTCGTCGGGGAGAGGCAGAAGCAGCTCTCAGCCCTGTCTCAGTCTCAAGATCTCCTCCTGGATCTGGTGTGGAGTCGCCATGAGGTGGAGATTGGCCAGCACTCCTCCAGCCTGGACTGGCCTTTTCTTCTCCCCACAGTGGCTTTCAGGAGAAACATCCTGCATTTCTAGGAATCCAATGGCCCGATTTTTCCTTTCAGCATCTTGCTCTGATTGTTTTTCTGAGGAATAGTCCTCTAGCCCCAAATACACTCATGTCCTCCTTTTCATTACACAGATTTTATAATCCTATGCCACACGTTTTGGTGTGTAGTCAATTTTGAATAAATTGTGGTCTATGAGGACATGGGGGTATCGAGGTTTTTTCACATGTGGTATCCAGTCCTTCTCATCTACTTTGAGGCTACACCATGCTTTGTCCTCAGAATGTGCATCACGCCTTCCACATCAACTGAACACGCATGAGAGGGTGTATTCTGGGCTCTGATCTGTCGATCTAAGTGTCTATCCGGTTACCAATACCACACCATTTGGGTGTCTCAAGTTTTTTAGCACTTCTTGGAGTCAGGCATGGTGACCGCTCACTTGGTTCTTGCTTTCAAGAGCTGTTCTGACTAGGTTTACTGCCACGCCACATGCAGAGACACATGCCCATCAGCATGGACACATAGGCATAATACGTACATGTGTGAACAGCATGATCACGTCACATTCATCCCATGAAGGCAAGGCTGGTTCCACATTCCACATGGGACAAGGCCACTCACTATACAACGGTTTTTATGAATAGTGACCCAACCAATGGGAAGAGGCCAAGCAGAGTCCAGGAGAAAGGAGATGTGAAAGGAAAGGAGGCTGGGGACAAGGAGAACATACGCTCACATTCACACTTGCACACAGTGACCCAAGGACTGAACGCTTTTGCCTGACTCTGGACAGGGGATAAAGAACCAGCACGGGGGGCCACGAGGGGCCCACATCTGGACACATCCCCCTCCACCTGCTCCTCTCCCTGCTCCATCCTCTCCCCACCAGAATCACCGGCTGCTTAGGCTGTTCTGGAGGCTGTGGCTCCTGCTCAGGGTCTTGGCTCCACAGCAGGAGCCATCTGAGGTGTGAAGGCTGTGATTCCGGGCTGGGGCTCCATGAGTGGGAGTTGTGGCTCCAATTGTGGAGACTGTGGTTCCACAGTCAGGGTTGGGGCTGTGGCTCCCCTGTGAGACTGTGCTTCTACCCGTGGGGGCTGTTGCTCCAGCTGCTGTTGTCTGTTGGCTGCTGCCAGTCTGCGGGTTTCACTGAGCCAGGCTGTTCCTGTGCCAGCTGCAGCAAAGGTGGCTGCGGCTCTCATCAAAGTTGCACGGGAGGCTTGGCTCACAAGGAGGCTCCGAGGAAATCTGTGACCCTCCTGGTGGCTCCAAAGTGGGATGTGGCTTCTGTGGTTGTAGCCAGTCAAGCTGCCACTAGCACTGCTGGGCTCAGTCCAGCTGCTGTGTCCCTCTGTGCAGCCAGGGCAAGATCTGAGCTTCTAGTCACAGGCCCAAAATGGATCCAGCAGAGCCTGGAACACCTGGAAGGGACTAGTGCCTCTCATCAGAGCCATACATTGCAGGTCTGACCCCATCCTTTCCAAGGCAGGTAGTCCAAATTTGCTGTCCCAGTAAGTGGCTTCCAGGTTCTTAAGGAGGGAATGGACCTCCTCATGCCTCCTGCCCCATTCTGGCATCCCCTGCTCATTTGCTCTGGGTGTGTCATGGTCCCTCCATGCTCCCCTCAACAGTTACAGTCCCTCAAGGGCTAGACACCTAAAAAGCATGCCCCTCTCCTCCAAATGAGACTGGACTGAGCCAAGGGCATCAGATTTTCTTTCTGACCATCTTCAACTGGGCTTTAAGCTGTTTCCTAGAGTTTGGAGGTACAGGAACCCACCTGCATGTCAGGGTACCTCAGAAGTGGCCACCTGGGCGTGGACCACCTGTGTCAAAGGCACCTACAAAGCTTATGAAACATGCAGGTTCCCAGGTTCTGACCTGATAGGTGAGAGTCTGGGAGCAAGGGAGCCCAGAGAGCACACATTCATACAAGTGCCTTCCCAACCATTGTCTAAGGCAGAGGTTGCAAACTGCTGGCTCATGGGAAAAACAAACAGACGTCTGTTTCTTAGAAAGATCTGGACCTACCATTGTACTCCAGCCTGAATGACAGAGAGACTTTCTCTCTCTCTCTCTCTTTTTTTTTTTGAGTCAGAGTCTCACTCTGTCACCGTGGCTGGAGTGCAATGGTATGCTCACGACCACTGCAGCCTCGACCTGGAGGGCTCAGGTGATCCTTCTGCCTCAGTTTTCCAAGTAGCTGGAACCACAGGCATGTGCCACCATGCCTGGCTAATTCTTTGACTTATTGTAGAGATGAGATCTCGCCATGTTGCTCAGGCGGATCTCAAACTCCTGAACTCAGGCAATCCTCTCTCCTCTGTCTCCCAAGATGCTGGATTACAGGCTTGAGCCACCACACCCGGCCTGAGATCTTATCTCTTTAAAAAAAAAAAAAAGGAAAGAAAAGATTTGGTGATTCTGTGCCCACTTTCTTCACAGCACTAACTGGAGGGGCTGTGGGACAGGGTTTGGACTCTCAATCCCCCAGTTACTGCCTGACCTCATCCCTTGGCTTCTGTGGACACATTGTGCTTTTGACCACTGGTGGCGGGTGATGGCAATACTCATGTCTACCAGCTCCAATGCCAGGTGACCGGGTCTGACAAGCAGGCCAGTCTGTTGCATGCTTCCTCTTGCATCAGGAGGCATTTGTCCTGCTTGTAGAGCCCGTGAAAGAGGCATGGGTGTCCCCACCCCACCCCTCCCACCTGTCTTTGGCATGTGCTGCCACGTACACTTTCTGAAGAATCCAGACAGGAACTGTGCCCCTGCTCCAGGTTGGATACCCTGTCGCAAGGTCAGTGTTCCCAAGACAGTTCACCAGACCCTCTAGGGGGGTCTCTAAAATGCAGACACCCAGCCTCTGCCCTACACCTGGGAATCAATCTCTGGGGCCGTGCTGCCTGGAAATCTGTACTTTAAAGGCAGCACCCTGGGTGATTTTGATGCACATTAGGGCGGTGAAGCCTGTGGCCTTCTGGAGAAGAGTGAATGTAGATTAATTGAGCCCTGATTCAATAGGCCTCTTGGGACTTTGGCCTCCCTGGAAGAAGGGGCTCTCTCCCTGCCTGGCCCAAACTTCTGCTGTAAACAGCCCTGCTCCTCTGGCCTCTCCCACCGTTCCCTTCCACCCTAGGGCAGCGAGCACTCGGGCCCAGCTCCTACTGGCTTCCATCTCCTGCCACTTTCAGGACCAGCTCATTATTCCTTTATTATGCCAATTCTCCTGCTTATCACGATTAATAACCAATCTGGACAGGCCAAGGTGCTGACAGCTGCCCCGTCCACTCTTTCTGTCTGTTTTAATCCTGCCTGCTTATCTGGCATTGACCTGATCTTTTCCCCATTTAATTAAGCAGTGCTGGTCAGTCCACAACAGCCCATGTGCAGATGGGAATGATCAGCTGTCCCGATCAGTGTAAGAGTGATGGCCATCTTTCTGGAGGGTGGTGAGGGTGGGGAAGGAGTCCCATAGGTAGGAGGACACATCGAGTCTGGGACCCTGGGGAGCCAGAGTGATTGATAACCAGTACCCACCAAGAAGCTATTCTTCTCACACCCAGGCATCCTCAGAGCCACAGGGAGGGCCTACTCCACCCTCATAGATTCTGACTGAGTAGCTCTATCTGGAGAGAGGCCATGACTCCTCCTTCTTCATAAACTCCCAGCTGCTGCAGCTGGTATAAAGACCTGAGTATTCCTGCAATCATGGGGTCAGCCTGGGGACAGATATGGCCAGGCCCGAATGGGCCCTGCTGAGGATGGATTCAGCAGGGAAATGACCACACGCCTCAGGGATGCTGTGACTGGCAAGGAAAGGATGGATGGAGCTTCAACCTCTAGAGAGACAGTGGATCTTCATGATGGTAGGGACAGTGAAAGAGAGAAAGTAAAGATGTTTCTGTAATTCTGAGCACCCGCAAACATGGTGGTGCTCAACAGAAAATGTACCAAGGGGCTGAGATACATTGAGGTCAACATAAACTCCATAATTTGCCAGACACAGTGAGCAGTGAAAATATAAGGCCCCTGGTTCAAAAATGATGACAAATGTCAAGCAGAGGACAGCAGGGCATTAGGCCAAGCGTGGAGCCCCCGAGCACAGGGTTCTGTGGGTTGGTGCAGGCAAGAGCGAGAACACCTCGTGGCCTGTTCATCACTCTGCAGTCCTGAGGTGATTGACAGGTCCATTTCTGATGCCATAGGAGACGGAATGGAAAGTCATGGGGCCCAAGAGTTATAACTCAGTTATGGTGAACGTGCTGCAAATGCGAAAACACAATGGGTAAAATCCTAAAAGAAACTGATGGAAAGATCCAGGTAAGGGGACCAGGCCATCATGTACACAAAATCACCCACCTGCAGGAGCACAGAATCAGACCTTGTGTGTGGATGGACGCTTAGTTCTTTAAGCTACCATTCACTGCACATCAACTCTGCTCCCGACAGTGCACAAAGCCCTCAACAGGGTACTTCACCCTTGCATCATCCCTGTGCAGTGAGCATTACTGTCCCCTTTTACGGGAGAGGAAACTGAGGTAGAGGCACAGTAACTTGCCAAGTGAGTGAAAAAACCAGCCCAGGAGGCCCGAGCTGGGAGACACAGCCTGGGCCCGGCTGGGTCAGGGTGCTGTGGGATGGGAGCTGAGTGTGCCCATGTGTGCCTGGGTGCTGTAGGAAGACACCCAGGTACCCAAGTGCCGGCCAAAGTTGGAAGGACTTATAGCAATTAAAATGTTTTGCCTGGGAGCTGTTTGGAAAAAATTTTTTTTTCCAGAAGTGAGAGAATTATCTGACTTCAAGGTGCTAACTGGCCCTCTGAATGGTTTTGTTTTTAATTGCAGCAAATGACTGCCTAGTCATTAGCTTTCACAGTGTGGTTGTTTCTGAGTCCTTTCAGGCCTCCTCCCTCCTATTTCTTCTGTTTAATTCAGTCAGGTAGCTCCGGGGCAATGGAGATCAATACTCCTCTTTGATAGAAAAGAATCAGCTTTGAAACCTAGAGTTAGAACTGAGACATTTTGTATAAATTCAATTAAAAATGCACCTTTAGTGGCTTGATACAGGCACAAAGCTGAGTGTCTATCTCTTTATCTGCCTCTCTCTCCTCATTTTTTCTCTCTCCCTTCCTCAGCTTCTCTCCTTCTCCTTTTCCTGCTCCTAACAAGGGAATCTTGAAACGGGCCTCACCCTGAGTGTGGGCTTGAGGGGAGGGGACAAAATCCCAGGTAGGTCTTGGTTCTGAGCAGGCTGGGGAGAGAGGCAAGGCTAGGGGGAGAGGACAGGGATGCCAGGCCAGACATAGGTTTGCTTTTCTTCTTAAAACCCTTTTTCTTTGACTCTGCGGCCTGGAGGACCAGCGGCTCATCTGGTCTGGCCAGCCTGGCTGCTCCCTGAGTGTTTTGTGACTTGCCTGTCACTGCAGCTGCTAGTGTCTCCAGGGCCCTTGGCGGGTGCAGGGCAGAATCGGGAAGGCACAGAGGCTATGAGCCCCTCTTTGGTGACCCAGGGCTCTGCACACATCTGCCTTGTGTTTTAAAACCTGCCCTTTCACCCCCTTCCCTGCCATCCCTGCGTCCCTCTCCTAATCCCATCTGGCTCTGCTCATTTTTCACTTGAGTGGGTTTCCCATCCCAGACTCCACTCAGGCCTCACGCTGCTCAACACCAATAAAACACACTCAGCACAGGTAGAACAAAGTGCCCAGGCTCGACTGACAAATGGCCACCCCAGCTCTTGCTAAGCGTGGCTGTAAATCACTCCTCCTGCCGGCCAGCTGGCCTGGGCTCAGCGCATCTCTGCTGGGCCAGGCGGCTGGGAGCGGGCCTCAGACCCAGCATTTGGCCAGCCCTTACAGCTGTTCCCAGGATCCTGGATGTCCAGGAAGGAGCGGGGTGGTAGGGTGGTGGGGGGGATGCTACTGAAATGCTTGTAACTGTGGCTTTAGCCAGAACAGCGGGAAACCTGGATTTATTGTGCCATAACCCCAGCAGCAATTGTTTATTGTGCACTTGCTGTGTGCCAAGCACTGTGTGGTGATGCTACATCAAATTTTATTTAATCCTCACAACAACTCTATGAGGTGAAGGCACCATGAATCTTCTTATTTCACAGATGACGATTCTGACATAGGCTTGACAAAGTCACATAACTTGTCCAAGACCATCTGACTAAGTCAAGCTGAGATCAGAACAGACTTAAACTCTGGGTTTTTTGTCCCATGCCCCACGTGGGGGACACCAAGCTGGGCACCTCTATTCTCCGGATGTGTATGATGTTCTGCCGGGGCCTGGGAGTAACTGAAGAAGGATCATGTACGTGTTCCCATCTGCTTTTTTTCTCTATTTCACTAAGAGTCTCCTGCTGGGTCTCCAGAACAAGTGATCAGGAATCAAGAAGGCCACACTCCTGTCCTTGGTCTTCCCTGCATTCCCCCTTGGAGAAGCAGAGGAGGCAGGGAAAGCTCTGGGGGAGGGCAAGGGGGCTTCTCTAGTTCATTCTATTGCCCGGGAGCCTCAGGCTCGTGTTTTGGGGAATGTGGTACACAGGGCTTGTGCCTCTGTAACCTCTCTGCAGGCTCTGGTCACATGGTGGTGTGTTGAAGCCGTCTGTCTTTTGCTTTGGGTACCTTTAATTGCAGCAAATGAAAGTCCAGGCTGGAGAGGCAGACATCCCGAGCCGGGGCTGCTGGACCTCCTTTCTCTGCCTCCTTCCTCTCTGGCAATTACAAACACCAGCCACTTTGTGTCTAAAATGGCCGAGACAATTGAAATGAATTTGGAATCAGCGCCCTGTAGACAACACTTGTTGAAAGAAAAAATAAAGATCAGCTGGGTCATGTCTTTTGCAATTTGCATTCAATAATCATACCAGGAGGAACGCACAAAAGGAGCAGCAGTGTTCCAGTGGTCTCCAGCCTGCCTGCCTCCCTCCCTGGGTCTGCTGGGGAGAGAGGAAGGGACATCAGAGGGGCGGCAGGGGTGGGTGGAGCAGGGGGCCGCAGGAGGGAAGCAGAAGAAAGTTCTCTCCATGTGAAAGTGGCAGGAGAGAGGACACAGCTGGGTGGGCCTGAATCCCTAGCTGCAAGGAAGGTTGCATGGAAAGCTTCCCCCTGAGGGTCTCACCTCCTGTGCACTCCATGCCCTCCACACACACACCCATGTGAGGCGAGAGACAGCAGGAGCCCAGGAGGCAGAAGCCCTGATTTTGGACAGGCTGCAGGGGGGCTCTTTGGATCACCGCCCCTTTCAGTATTTTCAGCTGTGGCGGCAGAAGGCATGCTGGGGCAGAGGGTGTGTACCCAGCAGGGTATGGGTACAGCTCTCAGGCCATTGGGCTGTGGGCTTTTAGACATGTCCCGTGGGAGTCCTGCCATCTGTGATTCCTGGAGTCACTGCTACTCATGTTTGGGTCCTCAAGGAGGTTGCCCATTTACACGGATACAACTTCCCTACCCCACCATCAGCACAGTGTGTTCCTAGATCCACACTCTCTCAACCACAGACACCTTCGCCCACTTTCCCTGTCATTCTGCCTCTTTCTGTCTGTGAGACCTCATGGATTTGGGATCTCAAGAGCTCCCCAATGCTGACATGTTGTGGGTAGGGGAGTCTGTCTTGGAGGTGGAGAGATGGTGTTATGGGCTGAATTATGTCTCCCAAATTCACATGTTGGAGCCCTAATCCCCAGTATCCCGAATATATAGTGACTATATTTGGAGACAGAGGCTCTGAAGAGGTAATTAAAAGTGGTCATGGGGCAGGCTCTGACCCAGTAGGACTGATGTCCTTATAAGAAGAGGAAACTTGGACACAGAGGCAGGAGGAGTGCGTGGGCACAGAGGGAAGGCCATGCGAGGACACAGCAAGAAGGTGGCTGTCCACAAGCCAGAAAAGAGAGGCCTCAGGAAAGACCAATCCTGTCGACACCTTGGCCTTGGACTTCCAGCCTGTGAGAACATAAACTCCTGTTTAAGATAGCCCATTTATGGGGCTTTGTTACGCAGTCCCGGCAAACTCATACAAAGGACTGTCTGCAGGGAGGCATCTGCCTGGGATGCTCCTGCGCTCCAGGAGGGAAATGTGTGATGGTGATGATATTGATGATGGTAATGATATTGATGATGGTGATGATATTTATGATGGTGATGATATTGATGACGGTGATGATATTGATGACGGTGATGATGAGGATGGTGATGATGACGACAATGGTGATTTCTATGATTAAACATCCTATTCTAGCCCTTTATAAGACCATAAGCTGCCAAGAAAAACAGGCCATGGGTCTCAGCCTGAGCTTCTGTGCTGAATTTCCACTGGAGTCTGTGTCTGGGCTGAGAGGGTGGGAGGCCCAGAGGGTCCAGGTCACAGGTGAAGTGCCCTCTGTCTGGGGGAAGGGCACTATAAAAAATTGGGACAAGCTGGGCTCGGTGGCTCAGCCTGTAATCCCGTGGCTTTGGGAGGCTGAGGTGAGTGGATTGCCTGAGCCTGCGGGTTCGAGACCTGCCTGGGCAGCGAAACCTCATCTCTACAACAAATCAAAAAAATTAGCCAGGCGTGGTAGCATACACCTGTAGTTCCAGCTACTTGGAAGGCTGAGGCGGAAGGATCGCTGGAGCCCAGCAGGTCAAAGGTGCGGTGGCCGGGAGCGGCCACTGCACTCTAGTCTGGGCAATGGAGTGAGACTCCAACTCAAAAAAAAAAAAAAAATTGGGACAAGATGACAGTGAAGTGAAGTTCACACACTTGATCCCATAAATACTACATGGAGCCACAAAAGCACATTGCCAGAGAGGATGCACTAGGTGTGGCCGTGTATATGGAAACTGAAGCATGCAAAGTCCTATGGCATGTTGTTTATGGATCCATTCTGGAGCGGAGTACACAAGGGACTTCCCTGAATTTTGGGGGGAAATGTGCAATTTTTTTCAGTTGGAGGATGAATGTGTGAGTGTGTATATATATAAAATAAATATAGTGTATATGTATATATAGAGAGAGTGTACATATATACACACACACACTCTCTCTATAACATATGTAGAGAGAGAGAGAGAGAGAGAGAGAGAGAGACAGACACACAGAGAGAGAGATTCTTCCAATGTTACATAGGCTGATCTCAAACTCTTGCCTAAAGCAATTCTTCTGCCTCAGCCTCCCAGAATACTGGGATTACAGACATAAGCCACTGCACCTGGCCTTCTGTGAGTCTTTCATGCTATTTTTGAAACATTTGTGTAGGTCTTAAGTATTTTACAATATAAATCACCTGGCATTCTGTGAGTCTTTCATGTTATTTTTGAAACTTTTGTGTAGGTTTTAAGTATTTTACAATATAAAGCTTTTGGATGTGCTCAAGGCTCATTTTGCAAACCCAACAGAGTGTTTTTTTGAGGGTGTCTCAAAATGTTATCAAAGATGGGTCAGTCGAGAGGCCATCATCCTGGTGATGCTGCCCTGGGCTACGGAGGCATATGCCTGATGCCCGGGACTCTCATCCGTGCCCACCCGTCCCCTCTCCTGCCTCCTCCTCTGTGTCGAGTAGTCCTTCCCCATCTGCTAGCTGTGCTGTCCCTTGCTCAGTAATATGTCCTCTCTGGGTCATGTAGCAGGCAGAGGCTCTGGTCCCCCTCCCGGGCGAGGCAGAGGGGCTTAGGAACATGTGTTTCTTGGAGGCAGACACCAGTTGGTTGGGGAGACATTTGCATGTGTCTGTGTGTGTGTTTGTGTGCGAGTTGCTGGATGGGTGTGTGTGTGTATACCCCTTGGATATGGGAAGGCAATTCTGAGTCTCAAGGTCTGGAGACGTGAGGTCCTTTGGAGGGAGGTATGTGCCTCTTCAGGCGTGTGTGTGTGTCTCTGGACAGTTGTGTGTGTGTGTGTGTGTGTGTGTGTGTGTGTGTGTGCGCGCGCGCACGTGCATCTGTGTCCCTGGATGGTTGTGTGTATACCCCAGGATATGTGAAGGTGATTCTGGAGCTTAAGGGCTAGAGGACGCTGAGGTTCTTTGGGGGCAGGTGCATGCCTCTCCAGGAGCAGGGGTGTGTCTCTGAGTTTGCCCTGGGACTGGACCCATCCTCAGTCCGTCCCCAGAAGCTCCCACTGCACATTCTGCCAGTAATCACAGCAGATAAACTGCACTGGTTGAGGGCTGTTGTCCCTGGCTGGCTGCCAGCTGTGCAGCCCCAGGCTGCGCCATGGGAATCCATGAATTTTAATAAGAGGTACACCCTGTGTTATTAAGAAGAGTGTTTATTACTGTCACTATGCACTGACAGCAATTTCCATCATCGTTAAACGGCCGATGGGGGAAGGACAGGGTGGCTGCGCACTGCAGTGTCTCTGAGGCACAGGCCCAGCTGGAGCAAGTTGGGGAAGGAGGTCTGTGTGCTTACTGCGGCAGCTCCTTTCCCAGCAAGCCTGGAGCTTGGGCTGAGCCTGACCCTGCTTGGGGGGGTGGGAGGGGACTCTGCTGGTGTCTGCATGCTGCCCCAGGGAGGGGAGGGACACTGGGTTGAAACCTGCTGCCCTGGGTCTACCCGCCCAGCTCCTCCTGGTGTCAACAAGGGGAGGCCGGACTTTGATTCTGCCTGGAATATTCTGTCCACGCCAGAGTTTGAGTTTTCCTTGGGATCCTGCAGTTTCAGCTCAATCTGAAATGGCCCCATGCCTGCCCCATCCTGCCTCGGTCACCCTCATCCCACCAGATCAGGGTCCATAGGCCTCATCTCTCTCCATCCCACAGAGAAAGCTCCATGTGGAAGGATGCCACTTCTGTCTTGCCCACCACTCTGTCCCCAGCACGGAGAAGAGGGCCTGCTGCACAAAGGCATCTACACATCTGTGTTTAGTCACGAGATGAAGGAGCCCTCCACACTTGCCCTTCCTGCTGACTTTAAAAATACAAGGTTCATGTCACCTAGCCATCTTTTTTCTGGGAATAAACCCAGAATAAATGAAGTCATCATCTTGTACAAACAAATGTACTCCCATAACCATCACAGCATTGTTCTGTATAGATAAGACATGGAAACAATCTTATTTGTTGAGAGAAAACTAGCAGTAGAATGTGTGAAATGCATATACATACACACACACACCTGTGACAACATAAAGCCAGAAAACATTATGCTATATGATATAAACAAGATACAGGAAAAAAAACCCACAAGAAAATCTCATCTATATGCAATCTTAAAAGTAAAACAAAGTTGAATACATAGAATAGAGACATGATGGTCACCACAGGTAGAGGGTAGAGGCAATAGGGAGATGTAAATCAAAGGTTAAAAATTAACATTTCTGTAGAATGAATACATTTACAAATCTGAAGTATAGCATGAGAACTGTTTTTTGTGAAACCATTTTGTAACTGAGCATTTCCTAAGAGAGCAGACTTCATGTACTCTTACCAAAGAAAAAGGTAACTATGTGAGATGATACTGACCTTTAGTAATTACCTCACTATGTGTTATCAAAATATGTTGCACCCCTTAAATGTCTTGAGTAGAATACTAATAAAGTATGCATAAGGCGCACTTTTGCTAAGTGACCAGGGACGAGTCATTTGCAAAAATTATTCAGTGTCATATGGCCGTATATGTCTTTCCTCTCTGTCTCTGAGAATGCATTTCTCTAAAGAAACAATCCTGAATTTGTAAAAATATATACAGATACATTACAGCATGCAGTGATTATTCATAAACATACCAACTGATAAATACTTTTGTAAAACACATATTGCTAAAACATCACTTAAAAATCTAAAGAATGAAACTCATGGAAAGAGTTCAGAAAAAGTAAAGTTATAGACTTGTTCTTTAAGAAAAATCGACTGGGAAAAGCTACAGAAATTGGAAAATACACCGTGTTGTAGTCAGAAGCGCCTTGTTGCAAGCACATTATATGTATTCATGCAATCTATCGTGGCAGGTTGTTATCTTCAACCAGGTGGGTATGCTTTAAAATATCTCCAAAAATATATCTTGACAATATATAAAATGCATATAAGAAGAAATGAAATGAGAAAACTCAATTTCATCTTTAAAACTTAAGAAAAAGTACAGAATTACACTAAGAGTGCTCAGATTTGTCTATTTGTAATAGAAGACCATCTATTTTCAATGAACGTAACAGATGAAGATGAAAAGAAAATCAGCTCATAATTTTTGGCAATTTGAGAGTCCTGTAGATGCTTCTCAAATAACACTGATCCACATACAATGGTTTGTAATTCAAATAAGTAAAACACTGATCCACATACAATGGTTTGTAATTCAAATAAGTAAACAAACCTCAGTACTCCAACATTACAGCAATTCATGAATTTTGCTTATTACAAGGTTATCAAAAATTTGGAAGTGGTCAGGAAGCATCTATTCTTTCAAGGAATCCAATGTAAACTCTTGTAAAAAACATTTTACATGGCTGTAAGTGTTTTGATTTGGTGTGCTTTGTTTTGATCATTTAAGACCATCACAGGCTCATGAGAAAATTGCAACCAGGGCAAAACTCATTTTGGAAAATAAGATAAGCTAAGTATAAGCCTGAAATACTGTTAAGTAGACTTCCTTTGAACCCAGGAAACAAGAGTACTATGCATTCTGGTTTCAATGTCAATATTTGAACTTAAAATAATATTTGAGGTTTAACATACTTCATTAAGCATCTATCAGTTAATGTAAAATAGCAGGAAACTGCACAATTTAAATTCATGAAAACACATCCTCGGTAAAAGTAGGAATGTTTCCCGGCATTTCAGGCACAATCTGAGGCAGCCAAACCTCGACCTGGATCACCTCCTCCTCCCCTACCTGGTTTTATGTTCATTTTCTATTTTACATTTGTGTTCATTTACATTGGACATTGGGTGTGTGTTGTCCTCAATCTGTATTGGGTATTTTCTTCAAAAGAATCCTCAAATCATAAAAACACTACAGTTGGCTGCACTTTCAATCCACAAAAACACTCAGGGAACAAACATTCTAAACTCATCATTGCTCAAATATTACATGATACAGCAAAGAATAACAGTGGGCGAGAAAAATGAAGAGCACCTAAACTCACAGCGTAGGATCAGTGTCCAGGAGGGACCTCATTTAAGGTTGCTCCTCTGCTCTCAGGGTACTGACACTGCAAGGCCTGGCTACCTGGTTCGTGGGGCTCGGTTCCTTTCAAAAAATTCTCAACACAATACTAGAAATGGAGTTTAGCAGTGTATTAAAATGAATTAAATTAAACACCATGCCAAATGGAATTTATTCCTGGAATTCAAGTACAGCACAACTTACAAAAATAAATGTAATATCCAACAAAGACCAATCAAAGTAACATACCACACATTAGCAGTATAAAAGTAAAAATATATGCTCTTTATAACTGATGTACAAAAAGGATCGAACAGAAGTTCACACTTTTTCATGATCAAAACAATAAAAAATAACTAAGAATTGAGGAACACTTACTTCACATAATAAAGGCCATATATGAAAACACAAAGCTAACATGATACTCAATGTTGAAACTTCAGGCTTTTCCCAAGAGATCAAGAACAAGACAGGGACATATTCTTTCACCATTTCTATTTAAGATAGTGTTAAGAGTTCTGGACACAGTAATTAAGCAAAAAATAAAATTTAAAGTTATCCTATCGTGAAAGAATGAAGTTAACTCTCTTCACAGAGACATAACATTATATATAGATAACTCTAAAAAGTTCAAACACAACACACACACACACACACACACACACACCCCTACACTTTTCAGAATTATTAAGTTCAGCAATATTGTAGGATACAAATTCAACATACAAAAGCCAGATACACTTCTATACTTTCAAAGGGCAACCCGAAGAAACAATTAAGAAAACAATTCATTTACAATAGCACCCAAAGTAATAAAATATTAATAAACCTAACCAGACAGAAGAATAGTACACTAAAATCCACTAAATATTGCTGACAGAAATTAAAGAGGACATAAGTAAATGTAAAAGTAATATTATGTTAACTAGTCAAAAACCATAGTTATCTTAAGACGCCAATACTACCCAAACATTTCAAATACAATGAAATCTCTCTCAAAACCCAAATGACCTTTTTTTGACTAGAAATAGAAAAACCCATTCTAAAATTCACGCAGAATCGTGTGACATCCGAAATAGCCCAAACGATCTTGAAAATGAACAAAGTTTAAGGTTTCACACTTTCTGCTTTCAAACTTAGCACAAAGTTCTAATAATCACAACAGTGAGGTACTGGTATTAAAACAGACATATCGATCCATGGAACAGAATAAACAGCCTACGAATCAGCATACACATATATTGCCAAAATTCATTCAGTGGGAACAGGGCATTCTTTGGACAGATGGTTCTCAGAAGACTGGATACTCTCAAGCAAGAGAATAAATTTGAACCCTTGTCTTGCACCGTAAAATTTTTAACTTAAAATGGATAAGATACCTAAAGGTAAGAGTTGAAACTATAAAGCCCTCAGGCGAACACTTAGAAGAAAAACCCCAGGACTGTGAATCTGTCAATTATTTCTTACACATGCCTGAAAATAGGCACACACACAAAAAATCCAAAAAAACAGAACGGACTTCATCAAAATTAAAAACTTTTCTGCATCAAGGAACACTCCCCACAGAGAAAATCAGCAACTCCAAATATGAGAAAAAGTATTTGGGGATCCTATTTCTAAGTGACTGACATACATGATATAATCAGTAAACACCTATAATCAAACAACAATAAAAAAGCGAATTCACAAATGAGAAATTAACCTGAATAGACATGTTTTCCAAGAATATATACATGCATGGCCAATACACACATGAAAAGACGCACATCTTTTCACCAAGCATCAGGGAAATGTGAATCAAAACGACAATGAACAGAACCTCATTGATTCAAGATGAATAAATTCTAGCATCCCGAAGTACATTAGCTATAGTTAACGATCCTGTGTGTACACTTGAAATCCGGTATCTGTTCTCGTGACAAGAATATGAATGAAACAAAACAATACAGACAAGAAATAATGAGGGAGGGAGGGAGGAAGGAAGTTAAGAGGGACGTGAAGGAAATGAACCCATAAACAATCACTGAGGATAACGTAAAATAGTGAATCCTCAGTGGAGAACCCCTTCGCACTTTCCTAAACAATTACGCATCACACACCACGCAACCCAGCAATTCCTCTTCCAGCGCTTGCTAAAAACAGGTGAGAAAATTCAAGAAAATGGCGGCTTCTCCACGCACCATGTCGGGTCAATGTCCAGAAGCGGCCTCACCCTAGTTCCTCCTGGGCCCTCGGGGCACCGACACTGCAGGGCCCGTTGCGCTGTGGGCCTCACTCCGCGTTCCTCGGAGGTTCGGGGCGTCCTCGCGGTCTCGGCGGCGCGGGGGCGGGGCGGGCAATTCCGCAGTCCTCGGTGGCGCTGGGAGGTCGGCCCAGCGTCGGCGGCTGCAGGGAGGTCCCAGCTCATCTTCGGGCAGCGGCGCGGGAGGGCCGGATCCGCGGTTGGCCGCGCGGGGTCCCGGATCCGCCGAGCGCGGGGGGCCGGCTCCGCGTTACTCAGCGGCAGCGGGGATGTGGGTGGCGGCCACGCGGTCCTCGGAGGCACCGGGGCCTGGCTCCAAGGTCAGCGGTAGCGCTGGAGACCAGGCTCTGCTGTTTGCGGCACGGGGCGCCGCGCTCCAGGTCGGCGGCGGCTGGGGGGGCCGGGTTTTGAGGTTGAAGGCTGCGGGGGAACCCGCCGGGCGACTGGCGGCAGCGGCGGCGCCAGGGAAAATGCGGAGAGTTACGATGAGTAGCACCTCCCTCGTCCCAGTTTACGGTTGGCAGCTGCGCTGGGGTCCGGGTCCAAGGTCGGTGGCGGTGCGGGGAGCCATGCTTTGCCGTTCGCGGCTGCGCAGGGTTCCCGGGTCGGAGGCGGTGCAGGAGACCCGGTCCGCAGTCCCCGTCAGCGCGGGGGTCGGGCTCCTCGGTCGCCTACTGCGCTGGGGCCCTGCTCACCTGCTCACCGTCCCGGGCGGCGCGGAGAAGGTTGGTGCGGGCCGGTTCCGAGATTAGAGGAGGAGCGAAGAGCCAGGCTCTGCAGCCCGCTGCAGCGCGGGGTACCCGGGTCGGCGACGGCGCGAAAACCCCCGTCAGCTGTCTGCTTAGCCGTGGGGGAACCGGGGCCTGCTGTGCGGGAGGCCTGGGTCAGTGGTCTTTAGCTGCACGGACGCCCCAGCTCCGGGATCAGCGTCAGCGGGGGTCCCGCCAGTCTATAGGTTTCCCGCACACAACACACCAGCATACAACGTAAACTGGCCTGGAAGAACTCACACTGAGAGAATGGACATTTAGCAGGACATTTATAACCTGCGTATTCAAATGAGGTCTCCTGAAAAACTCGTTTTGATTGGATCAAAGGAAACATAGACGCCATCCTTATTAGGTAATCGTTAACCAATTAGAATAGTGCAAATGAGTGGCTATCATCCAATCAAAATGAGGGCTTATCATCCAATCAAAAACAGTCTTTATCATCCAATCAAAGTGAATCTTTCGGGAGTCCTCATTTATAGGCCGCCTATATATATATTCTGCTTAGCTCGCGTTCTCCCTGTCAGTGTGACTTCTTCTGGCCGGCTTGAGTTCTCTCCTGCTTGTGGTGTGTCTGGAAAAGCTACTGTTATGCGGAACCCCCGCCCCGTGGACCGCGAAGGTGAATACTCCGCACCACCTCCGACCCTGGACTTGGTGCACCGGCCCCCAGCTCCGCCATGTACTGCGGAGCCAGGCCCCAGTGGCACCACTAACCACTGAGCCAGGCTTCCCGCACTGATGCTGACCGCGGACCTAGGTTCCAAGCGCTACCCAAGCCACCCACGCGACAACCCAGGTGTCCCGCACCGCCATGAGCGGCAGAGCCTGGCTCCCCACCCTGCCATCGGCCACCGAGCCAAACCTTCTCACCGCTGACTACCGCAAGCAGAGGCCCCAGCGCAGCAGATGCCGAACACGAGCCTCTGTGGACCGGACCTGGGGCCACGAGCCCTTCTGTGTTGGGGCCCTGAGAGCACAGGAGGGAACTTGAGGGAGGCCGCTCCTGGACACTGACCCTACACGGTGAGTCTAGAAGCTCTCCTCTTCTTGAATTTTCTCACCTGCTCTTTGGCCAATGCCAGAAGTGGAATTGCTGGATTCTGTGGTATCTTAGGCATGGTTGTTTAGGAAAGTGCAATTAATCTCTCCAAATATTCACCGTTTTTCACATTATCACCCGGCAGCCTTCAACCTCAAAAGCCGGCCTTCCCAACCACCGCCGACTTGTGGCCTGGCGCCCCGTGCTGCAAACAGCAGAGCCGGCCTCCAGAGCCACCGCTGACCTTGGAGCCAGGCCCCCGTGCCGCTGAGGACCGCGTGGCCGCCACCCGCCTAAGCCTGGTGGGTGGGGGGTGCAGCGAGGGACTCCATGCTGCAGGGCAGACACTGAGGCTGGCAGCGTCCCAGCTCACCTGTGGCCTGGGTGGAGGGACCAGCGGCCCTGGGAGCTGACACCCCATTGTTTCACCACACTCTCTATAGGGACTATATGTTTCTTTCAGATCAGTGACTGGGTTTCACCTTCTTCCTTTGATAGAGTCATGGTTTCCTCTTTGTATGGTTTTTTTGTGTGTGGGGAGGAGGGTTGGGTGTTTATGCCTTGTGAGTTTTGCTGTCATTGAGACATGAATATTTAGGAAAAAAAAAACTCTCTTGGTCTTTAGGGACTGGCTCCGTGGTGCAGAGGAAGCCCAGCAAGGACCTTTCAGCCTTTTCTGAGCACCTGTGTTCAGCCCAAGCCGACTAGGACCTTTCAAGCCTTTTCTGAGCACCTCTGTTCACTGGGCTTGTGTGTGGATTCAATTCTCTCCATCACCTCAGCACCTTGCCCTCCTTCTGCTCAGAAGCCCATCTCCTGCTGCCCCAGCATCTGCCTCTAGGGCTGTATATGGTGCTATAGTTGTCTCTTCTTCCCTGACTTTTGGACAAAGCTGCCAGCTAGCAGTGCTCCCAGTTATTGAGACAGATGTCAGCTCCCCAGGCAGACCTCCAGAAGAGACCTGCAAAGCCCACACTTTTGTTGCATCTTGAAGCAGGAGCCCAGCTTCCTCAGTCACACAGTCCCTGGTTGGATGGGGAGGGGAGCAGATGGGCATGTCAAATGCCACATGTTTCTTCAGCCTTTCTCTGGAGTTCCTTCTTGGTTGGATGTTGGTCTTGCTGCTGCAGTGTCTCAACTGTATCTAGAGTTCTCACAAAGACATTCTGAATATCACTGCAAACTTGGGTCTCTGTGGGAGAATGAGGACCAGAAACTTCCTAGACTGCAGTCTTGTTGACATCTTTCTCTTAGTTTAAAAAATGGATTCCAATGAATACTTTCTACAGGAAGGAGACTGGCCAATTTTCATGCCTAGAGATGATTTTTGCAGTCTCTTCTTTATCATCAGTTGACATTGTTACTAATGATATTTTTTTTTTTTTTTTTTTTGCCAAGCCGATTATTATTGTTTTTTTACATTTTCTGTGCCGTATTTGTTAGTTTTTTTTTTTTCCTTTTGGGGCTGCTGGATTTTGTGTCATGCTTAGAAAGAACTAACCCACTATTGACATGGTTAAGAAAGCCTTCTTATCTCTTTTTTCTTTTTTTTTTTTTTTTTTTTTGAGTTGGAAGCTCACTCTGTTGCCAAGACTGGAGTGCAGTGGCACATTCCCAGCCACCGCAGTCTCGACCTACTGGGCTCCAGTGATCCTTCTGCCTCAGCCTTCCAAGTAACCAGAACTACCACACCTGGCTAAATTTTTTGATTTATTGTAGAGACAAGGTCATACCAAGTTGCCCAGGCGGGTCTCAAACCCGCGGACTCAGGCAATCTGCTCGCCTTGACCTCCCAAATCTGCTCGCCTTGACCTTTGGGATTACAGGCTGAGCCACCGAGCCTGGCCTGTTTTCTTTTAGTTTATGTTTTAATTTTTAGGTTTAAGACTTTATTCTGCCTAGAATTTACTTTTAGAGAAAAGGATGGAGTAAGGATACAATTACAATTGTACTAGACCCTCCATAATTGTGTCAACTTTTTAAAATGCAATAATCCTATTATTCCTACCAATTTAAGGTATTATCATCATCACATGGACAATTTGTTTATTTAGTTCTCTTTCTGGTGTTTTATTATTTTACATTATTCTGTTTGATCTTCCTGTGATTGTAACGTGGTGTTGAGATTTCATAGTGGTATCATAAGTTTTGATATTTGGTTCCGAACTTCCTTTTTGCCATTTTTTTCTTGCTTATGTTTTTCGGTATTATTGTTACAATTTGTGTATCTAGTTTCAAAAACCTTTTTAATATTTTTACCTAAATCACATTATGTGTACAGATTGATTTAGAAAGAATTGCCTTGATTGTAGGATTAAAATTTTCTATTGAATACAAACAACCCGTTAATTCATTATTCACCACTTCTTTTATGTCTCTCAGAATTTTAAAATATTTTCACAGCAATTTTTCAGAGACCATTTTTATTACAAATGTTATTGAAGTATGGTTTCATGGAGAAAATATAGAAGACTGCTGCTTGATGAATTGACACCATCTGAACTCAGATTCAGAAAGAGAACCTCACCACACTCCAGAAGCTCTCTGTGTGTCCCGCCTCCAGTCCTACGCTTCTGTCCTGACCCTCACAGCAAAGATCAATGTGTCTTTTTTTGGCTTATGGAGAAGGAGGTAGACAGTGTGTGCCCTTTTCCTGGCTTTATTCATTACACATGTGTGTAAGATTATCATTGCTGTATAGGTTTTTACTCAGTGTAATTTAGTAGAATGAATTTTTCTTTTGTACTATGAATGGACATTTGGACAGTTTCTGGCTTTTAGTATTGGAAGTACTGCTTCTTTCTAAAGATTTTGAAGTGGATTCTTACAGAGTTCATGTTTAAAAGTTGCAGGTTTTTACTTGTGTGTACAGAAAGGTACCGAGTTCATATATTGGTGATGTTCTCCCTAGTTCCTGAATTCATATATTTTTTGGAGAATGTTTTTTGTTTAACTTTTAGGCTGCCACCCCCCCCCAGCCCCAGGCTTATGGTGGAACCATCTGAAATAAGAATAATTTTCATTTCTCTTTTCAATTGTTATATGTATTTTTTCATAATAGTGACAAATGATGCCCCAAAAAATGGAATACAATAGTGACACTAGTGAAATGTTGGAAAATATTGCCAAATTTGCCTTCAGGAAAATAATTTCACCAGTGTGTACACCCATCCCATTGAATTCCATCCTGACTTTCCCGTTGGATTATCTGTTTAGGAAGCACCATGGAGACAGAGTCTTGGTGAGGAATATGCTTCTTTTGAGCTGTCACCAGGTCCCATCAGGGCTTGGCAGGAGAAAGCAGCACGAGCAAGTCACAGAGAAGGCACGAAGGGTGGGCCAGGTGATGTGCGGAGAGACGGTGTGGGACTCCCCGGGACTGAACCTCAGACCTTGGCCGGCCAAAGTCCAGGCTCGCTTGGAGGGGAGGGGCTGCCCTTTAGGTGTCCAGCCCTTGAGGGACTGCAGCTGTTGAGGGGAGCCTGGAGGGACCGTGACACACCCAGAGCAAATGAGCCGGGGACGCCAGAATGGGGCAGGAGGCACGAGGAGGTCCATTCCCTTCTGAAGAGCCTGGAAGCCACTTACGGGGACAGCAAATTTGGACTACCTGCCTTGGAAAGGATGGGGTCGGAAAGGATGGGGTCAGACCTGCAATGCATGGCTCTGATGAGAGGCACTAGTCCCTCCCAGGTGATCCAGGCTCTGCTGGATCCATTTTGGGCCTGTGACTAGAAGCTCAGATCTTGCCCTGGCTGCACACGGGGACACAGCAGCTGGACTGAGCCCACAGGAGCCACATCCCCCTTTGGAGCCACCACGAGGGTCACAGCTTTTCTTGGAGCCTCCTTGTGAGCCAAGCCTCCAGTGCAACTTTGATGAGAACCGCAGCCACCTTTGCTGCAGCTGGCGCAGGACCAGCCTGGCTCAGTGCGACCCGCAGGCTGGCAGCAGCCAACAGACAGCAGCAGCTGGAGCGACAACCCCACGGGTAGAAGCACAGTCTCACGGGGGAGCCACAGCCCCTAGCCGGAACCACAGTCTCCACAATTGGAGCCACAACTCCCACTTGTGGAGCCCCAGCCCAGAATCACAGCCTTCACACCTCAGCTGGCTTCTGCTGTGGAGCCAAGACCCTGAGCAGGAGCCACAGCCTCCGGAACAGCCTAAGCAGCTGGTGATTCTGGTGGGGACAGGATGGAGCAGGGAGAGGAGCAGGTGGAGGGGGATGTGTCCGGATGTGGGCCCCTCGTGGCCCCCCGTGCTGGTTCTTTATCCCCTGCCCAGAGTCAGGCAAAAGCGTTCAGTCCTTGGGTCACTGTGTGCAAGTGTGAATGTGAGCGTATGTTCTCCTTGTCCCCAGCCTCCTTTCCTTTCACATCTCCTTTCTCCTGGACTCTGCTTGGCCTCTTCCCATTGGTTGGGTCACTATTCATAAAAACCGTTGTATAGTGAGTGGCCTTGTCCCATGTGGAATGTGGAACCAGCCTTGCCTTCATGGGATGAATGTGACGTGATCATGCTGTTCACACATGTACGTATTATGCCTATGTGTCCATGCTCATGGGCATGTGTCTCTGCAGGTGGCGTGGCAGTAAACCTAGTCAGAACAGCTCTTGAAAGCAAGAACCAAGTGAGCGGTCACCGTGCCTGACTCCAAGAAGTGCTAAAAAACTTGAGACACCCAAATGGTGTGGTATTGGTAACCGGATAGACACTTAGATCGACAGATCAGAGCCCGGAATACACCCTCTCATGCGTGTTCAGTTGATGTGGAAGGCGTGATGCACATTCTGAGGACAAAGCATGGTGTAGCCTCAAAGTAGATGAGAAGGACTGGATACCACATGTGAAAAAACCTCGATACCCCCATGTCCTCATAGACCACAATTTATTCAAAATTGATTACACACCAAAACGTGTGGCATAGGATTATAAAATCTATGTAATAAAGAGGAAGACATGAGTGTATTTGGGCTAGAGCAATATTCCTCAGAAAAACAGCCAGAGGAAGATGCTGAAAGGAAAAATCGGGCCATTGGATTCCTAGAAATGCAGGATGTTTCTCCTGAAAGCCACTGTGGGGAGAAGAAAAGGCCAGTCCAGGCTGGAGGAGTGCTGGCCAATCTCCACCTCATGGCAGCTCCACGCCAGATCCAGGAGGAGATCTTGAGACTGAGACAGGGCTGAGGGCTGCTCCTGCCTCTCCTCGACGAAGGTGGCTGGTGGCTCTTGGAGCCCGGGGACTTGCTGACAGCTGTGGGGCCTCCACTCCCCTGCCAGGGTTCAGCTGATGCCACTCCCCTGCCAGGCTTCAGCTGAAGGAGAGGCCAGGCCCCTCTGGAACTGGGATTTATTTTCTGGGATAGGAGCTCTGTTCCGCAGGTCAGGATAAGGGTCAGAGAGCATGATGCGGCCGCCACCCTCTTGCTTCTCTTTAGGTGCTTCCCGGTGTCCAGCCTCCACTTTGACTGTGACTTCCCAAAGCCCAGAAGTCATCTGGGACGGAGGTGGAGGCAGCCTGCAGGGGCTGCTGTGACTTCTTCCCCAGCGTGCTGGTCGACACCGGCCTGAGGGGACTCTGCTGTGGGCTTCACCATGCAGGCAGGTGTCTCCGGCCCTGCATCTGCATGGGGAAGAGGATGGGCAGGGTCTGATGTGGGGGCCCTGGTGGGATGGGGCCCTGCCTTGAGGTCTCAGGGCTGCCCAGGACAGCTGTGGAAGGCACATGGACCCAGCAGCACTGCTCCAGCTCATAATGAGGTAACCAGCCCCCCCACCAAGTTCAGATGTGTGGGGAGCTTGGGCATTGAATTCCAGTGCAAAAACCTTCAGGCCACCTGGGGTTTTTCCTGAGCCCTGGGGCCTCCATAGACTGGCTTACTGCCCTGGGCTCTGCCATAGCCCTGTCATCCTGTTGGACCTCAGTCTCAGGAGCACCCAGGAAAGTGAGGGAGCGGGAGGACGATGATCTTGTCTTTGGGAAAGCCCCTGGTGGGCTGCTGGGGCTAGGCTGGTTGACTCAGGAAGGCCAACCTGCTTCTTGTGGGAAATATCTTCTTGCTGTGGGAGGTCAGCAGAAGGTTGGTGCTGAGGCCTTGGGCTCAGGTGTGGCTGAAAGGAAAGCGGAGGTGGTCAGCATCTCCACCGAGCTCATCTGGCTATGCAGAGCCAGACCTTACTGACCTGGGTCCCTGAAGTCCTCAGGGTCCCCAGCTGGTCCCATGGTGTGACACAAGGACACCCCTGCTGACTGCAGAGGCTAGAGCAAGAGGTGGCTGCAGCTTGAGAAAGGGGCATTAAAGGGCACCTCCAGCTGCTCCTGCGACACCCCCTGTATTCAGCTAACTAGGGGATCACTGCTCACTGCAAGGATGTTGGCCTGTCTTCTGCCCAGGCTCAGAACTGAGGTGGGAGAGACCTAGTCTGTCTTCAGCCTCCTAGCAGCTTTCCCATGCAGTGTGTCTTCGTAGGTGAGATGACCAGGGTCCTGGACCCTTCCTCTCTGGGACTCCTCTTTTTTGCATGCCAGGATTGGGCTGTTCCTCCCTCATTTGAACTCTGGCTTCTAGCGCTCAGGAGGAGGTCTCAACTGGGACCTTTTCCAAATTCTCTTGGGGTCTGAGACATGGATGGTCTCCACTCCCTGGTTCCAGGTGAGTTGACCTGATGCCCTTGGAGGGTTGCTCAGGGGAGAGTCCCTGCTGCTTTCTGGTGTTTGGGTGCTCCAAGGCAGGGGAGTACTGCACCCCCCCCCCAGTGCATTGCCTTCCAGGGCCTTTGAGGCAGGAGCAGAAAGAACGGAGAAAAGGCTGGGAGAATCCTTGCCCAGATCCACTCCAGGCTTTGAGCTTCGTCCATTAACCCTAAGTCAGCACCCACCCTGGAGGTCTGTCTAGAATCAAAGGGGTGGAGAATGACAAGGAGCATGACGAAGGCCCCGAGAGCCACAGTGCGGGTGTCCGGGCACCCACACTCTTTAATGCCTGAGAGGGTGACTGGGGAAGGACCTGGTGCTGGAGCCCAGGTGGTGGCAGGTCCCAGTGCTCCTTGTCAGCTGTGTCATGGAGGCCTGGAGCTCCCTTATCACTGCATCATCATCCAGTGCCCAGACCTCTGGCAACTCGTCCTCCGGGAGTTCCCACAGGCCCATCAGGGACAGTTTCAGGAGGAGTTCTAGGGAAGAAACGCATTAGCTCAGGACGGTCCCCAGGGAGGATCTTGGACTGTCCCTTGTTCCTTCCTGGGCTACTCGCACTGGGCTGTGCCGGGTCCTTCTTTGGCCACCCCCGGGGTCCAGCTGTGCATGGGGGACACCCCAAACGGGCCCAAGGATGAAAGTGTCACTACACACCTCCCTTCCTTGGGGCCGTGTGGAGTTGGACTCCATGTCTGCCCCCCAGGCCTACCCTGTCCTGGCCTATTTCCAGACCAAGGCACAGGGCCCTGTGAACTGTGTTAGCTGCACTCGAGGAGTCAGAGTCCATCCTGCATGCTTTCTTGGGCACCCTCAGGAACACGGGGACTTACTGCGATAGACCTTTACTGCCATGTGCATCGTTGCATTTAGGGCCTGGCATCCACGCAGGATATCTATGTCCCAGAGTCTCAGGGTGAGACTGAAGGGGATCTGTGGGGACAACAGGAGTTGGAGGACCTGGCCCCTCCTGAACAGGGTCCTCAAGCACCTCCGTCTGGAGGGTAGGGGCTTCCTCCACATGGGAAGAGACCCTCATGAGGCTGGTCAGACAAGGTCCTCCAGCTTCTCAAGGGTGGACTTTTCTCAATAGGGGTGGAGTTCCCAGAGAAAGAATCTCCCCAAGAGCCTGGGCCTTCCCTGGGCTATCTTGAGGTGGGGCCTGCCCATTGTTCCATGGTTGCTGGGCCTGAGCCCAGACAGGGCCTTGGCACCCCCTCCTGGATCAGCGTTTGGTGCTAAAGGACCTGCCTGTGCCTTTTGGAGGTGAGAAAAGCTGGGTCCTCCTTGGGGAGCCGGACTCTGTGGGACAGGACAGTCCCAAGCCTGGGGTCTTCCTGGACCCCCTTACCTGGCCAGCGAAGCACTTTCTTAACCATCGTGTGGTGATCTCGAGGACCAAGCCTTCCTTGTCCTGATGGAAGAAGCAGATATATTCAGGGCCCTTGAACTGCCCTGCAATCCTCCCTATTCCAGGTCCCTCTGCAGACCCTTCCCTAAAGGGCAGAACTAGTCAGTGGCTGGAGCTGCCCCCATCCTGTCCCTGTAGGGATGCCTGGAAGACACACTTCCTTTAGTTCGGCCTAGCTGGAGCTTCTCCCTGTCCCAGTGCCTGTGTCCCCTCCAGGGAAGGAAAAAGGAACCCCTGTTGAACACCGTGTCCTTCCTGGCCAGGCCCAGGCTAGGACTCAGCCTCTCACCAGCTACATGAGGGGCTTGGACCTCCCCGCTCTCCAACCCATGGGACCCCAGGCCTCTGGAGAAGAGCCGAGAACACCATCCACTCACCAAGTGATTTCTTACTTTGGGAAAGGCTGTCCTCAAAAACTGCTTCTGTTGTTGGAGCCTTCTCACCCTGGGGAATCTTGCCATATAAAATCCTGGGGAACTACCAGACCCCAAGCCATCAGAGCTTGCTCTCTAGATGAGGAGCTGTGCACTAGACGAGATGGTCCTGGAACCCAAGGCTTCCAGGGCTGTCCCCTATGTGCCCTATGTGCTTCCCATGAGGCTGAGGTCCCAGGAGGTCAGGCCTGTGTGGAGGGCCATGGAAGTGGAGACTTGATGGGGTGAATAAGTGGGAGCTATGGGTTTGATGGCCATCTCCAAGACATAAGGTCATGCCAGGGGGCACTGGATAGGGAGACCATGTCATCTGGGTTTCATCTGGGTGTAGGTGGGGTGGGCAACCTGGAAGATGGCCACTTGAAAGGCAAAATGACCAGCCATAGGACAGGGCCATTGGTCCAAGACACAGAGGAGGACCTCAGGGAGGTTGGGATGCCTTTGGATGTTGGGGACCATAGACATCTGACTCAGATTTGGGGAGACGAGGCACCTATGGGTCCTTAGCGGGGATATCCTGGAGGCTCCAAGACAGGTGGGGAGAGAAGATGCCTTTTCAGAAAGTTGAAATCACCCAGCCAGTGTGGCCATCCCCTGGGCTGGCTGCAGAAGAACCCAGAGCCACCTACACTGCATGGCATATTTCTGACTGGCTGTGAGACTTGCCAGTGCCCAGAATGCACCTTCTTCCCTGAAGTACATCAACAGCATGGCTGTGATGTGGCTCATGCCCTTGCAGTAGCCCACCTCCTGCAAGAGCCAAACCACGCATGGGATGTCACCCAGGAGCCTGTGGTCACCTGGGAGGACAGGGATCTCCTGGGAAAGCTAGTGTCACCTGGGATGACTCATGTCACCTGAAAGGGCTGATCAATCTCATTTTGAGAAGTATGAATAGGTCCAGGTGAGACCAGGAGTCGGTTTGGGATGAGAAGACCCTCTTCTTTCATGGCCTCCATGACAACAGTGAGCTGCACACTATCTAGTCTGTCCTGGTTGGTCATGAATGTGAAGGTGGGCATAAAACCCCTTAAGGAACTTACAGGATACAACATGGGAATGTGGCCTGGGGGTTCGTTGCTCAGGTATACTTAGTGGATTATAGGCAGAAAATGTGACTAGGACCCCAAAATAGCTCATTCTGCCTAGAAAAGAGAGGGGGATCTTGTGAGTTTTGAGCTGATGCTATTCTATTCATTTTGTCTCCAAATCCTGACAATAAATAAAATTCCATGTGGAGATGATTCTCCCCCATGAGCTGTGCGCTCTTCAGAGCATCTGCATTGTAGAAAAAAACATTGGTAACATCTGTAGACGGTGAAAAGCAAACATCCCAGGTGTAATTTTGATGACTTCTTTTTGTCTTGGTAGTGTTTTTTTAAGTTTACACACATGAAACTGTGCAGTCTTTGGGTCTGCACCCTGTGTGGAGTGAGTCACCTTGTGGCCACACTCCAGCACCTCAAGGTGCAGCTTCTTCCCCCTCCAAACCTCCAAGGTGTGTTCTTTGTTGTTACCTCTTTTCTGGCTCTGCACCTGGCACTCCTAATCTGTCCTCAGTCCCTGTGGAATGGCCTTTCCTAACTAGCCTGGGAACAGGAGTCCTGCAGTGGCAGCCATTTGAGCCTGACTTTTTCCCCTTAGTAAATGCATCTCAGATCCATGCACGGTCCTGGGAGGTTAATGGCTTGGTCCCTAGTATCAGGCAGTTGCCTTCTGTCCTGAGGTTGCACTGCCATTCCTTTAACTTCCTCCTGTGGAGGGGCACCTCGGCGGCCTCCAGGTTTAAGGCTGATGAATCCAGCAGTGAGTGTGATATGCGAGCTGCATGTGGATATCAGCGTTCAGATTATGGGTGAGTATCTGGGACACTGTGGGGCGTGAGGTTTGAATGCATGTAGCTCTCGGAGCAGCGGCCTCACCGTCCTCCACAGTGGGTGGCATTCCAAGCTCCCACCAGCCACAGTGGAGAGGTCCTGCATGGGATGTTGTGAGTGGTGTCTGTGGGGGCACCAAGCCCTCCTCCTGCCACCCTTTCAAGGAGCTCCTCCCTCAAGTCCTGGAGAGCACTTCTCCCCATGCAGCGCGATGTTCTGGGCTGTGGTCTGTCCCCTGAGAGCCCTCTGGGTTTTGGTCCCAGGAGCCACAGCTGAGGCCGGGACTCAACCCAGTCACTGCTCAGTCTATGGTACTGGTGGCTCCCCCACCCTCAGTGTGAACTCTGCCTCTGCCCTGAGTCCTCTCTAACCTCCTGGTAAGCCCCATCCTTCTGGACTCCTCCATCTTTCCTGTGACCCTCCAGCCCCCACAGGGCTTACTTGAATACTGTAGTGCTGGTGAAACACGAAATGGTGGTTGAGTGTTCCACTCACATCACAGTCAACTTGGTCAATATGGACCAAAGTCCACCTGCCCTGCTCCTTCATGCTGTGTGTGGCAGGGCCAAGAAGAGGAAGCAGCCTCAGAACCCAGGAGAGTCACTGCACATAGCAGGTGTCACATAGTCTGTGCTTCTAATGGGAGGAAGTGTTCTTCTGCAGAGACCTCCTTCTTGGACATGTGTGGGAAGCCAGGAAGGGTCAGCAGAGCCCAGCTCCCCTGTGGGACCCATATGGCCATCCATGACCAGGATGTGGGACAGACCACTCCCTGGAACGAAGCCTCTCTCCAGTTGGAGACTTGATCCCCAGACACAGACTGGTCTGTGTCTTCTGCTCAGGTTTGGTTGGAAGGGTCGTACCTGGCAAATTCCAGGGTTCTCTGCCTTTCCTCTGTCCAGGTCAAGCAGCCCCACACCAGCCGGGGAAACACATGTTGAGCATCCACCGAGGCGAGGGAGGGGAAGGGAGGAAGGGGGAAGAGGAGGAGTGGCCATACCAGGCCACTCCTTCTTCCAGACCAGGGCACAGGGTCTGTCCTGCATCCCTTGCTGGGCAGCCTCAGGAACACAGGGACTCACTTCTGTAGACCATGAATTCCGTGTATGCCATGGCAGGGAGTGCCTACTGTCCTTCCAAAATACAGACATCTCTGATTCTCAGGGTGAGACTGAGTGGGGTCTGTGGGGACACCATATGTGAAAGGGCCTGGCTTCTCCAGGCTGGAGGCCAGTGGTTCGACCAAGGCCCTCTACGGCCTCCAGCTGGAGGGTCAGAGGCCTCTTCACATGGGAAGAGACCCTCGTGAGGCCAGTCTGACATGGTCCTCCAGTTTCTAAAGTGTAGACTTACCTCTGCAGGGATTGGTGTTTTGGAGGAAGGAGCTTCCCAAGGGCCTGAGCTTCCATGGGCTATCTTGAGATGTGTCCTGCCCAGTGTACCCTGGCCACTGAGCCTGAGTCTAGACTCTGCTGTGGGATGCTCTCTTGGGGTAAGACTCGGCGTTGTAGGGACATGCCTGTACCTCCTGGGAGCAAGAAATGTTGGTCATTCTCGGGGAGCTGTAGGGAGAGGACAGTTTGAGCCTGGGTCTTCCTTGGCCTCCTTGTCTTGTTGATAAAGAACTTCCTGAACCAATGCAGGGTGGTCATCTAGAGCCCAAGCCTTCTTTGTCCTGATGGAAGAAGGAGATGTGCTCAGGGCCTCCCAGGCTGCCCTGAAAATCTCCCTGTTCCAGGTCCCTCTGCAGACTCTTTTCTAAAGGACAGAACCAGTCAGTGGCTGGAACTCCTTCCTTTCTGCCCTTAAAAGACACACTTTCTCTAGTTGTGCCCAAGTGGAGCTGGTCCCTGTCCTGGATCATGTGTTTCCCTCTAGGGAAGGCAGAAGAACCACGGGAGAATCCCTTGTCTATCTCAGTCAGGCCCAGGCTGGGATTTCTCCTTGTGCTCTAGGTCCTCTCCATTCTTCTAGGCAGTCTCACCCCTCTTGGCCCTATTTCTTTCCTGGAACTCTGCTGTCCCCACAGACCTTACTTGATACTCTAGCATCGCTGAAGCACCACGTGATCATAGATGGTGCAGCTTACAAAACAATCAAGCTGGTCCATATGCACTGGGTCCTCCCACCTGGCTCCTTAAGGTGTGGTGGGGAAGGGTCAAGAGAGGAGGAAGCCACCTCAGAACCCAGGAGATTCACTGCAGGCATCTCACACTCAGCGCTTCTGATGCCGAGAGGGTTGCTTCTGCAAACACCTCCCCTGATGTGTGTGTGAAACCAGGAAGGGTCGAGAGAACCCAGCACACATGTAGTGCCCACATAACTGTCCGTGCCCAGGATGTGGGACAGACCATCACCCGGGATGAAGCTTTTCTTCAGCTGGAGGCCTGTGGGTGCTGCTCTGGTTGGGGGTGGATGAGCCATTAGTACATTTCTGGGTTCTCAACCTCCAATATTTCCATGGCAAGCAGGAGAAACCACACCCAGCCCCACACCTGTAAAGGAGCCTTTGTACACTCCTCAAGTCATTTGTCAATAAAGGGAGTGCACAAGTCTACCTTAGGAATGATCAGGACTGAGCTTTCTAAAAATCCCCAGCCTTTGGCTCTGTGGCTCCTCAGGAGAGCCGGGGCTACTAAGACCAGGCCTTCCTTCCACCAAGAAAGACTGGACAAGGGCTCGAGGTTATGAACTGTGATCTGGACCTGGTCCTCCCTTCGAGTCACCAGGAGGCGTCTGACCTGGGAGTGGTCTAGGAGCTGGCATCAGATTCTCTCCTAACAAGGGGACCCTTCAGGGCTGGGCAGTAAAGCTGGGGACCAGGCCTGCTCTCCCATGGATGAGAACCATGTGCCGCCCTCTGTCTGACAGTCGGCAGCGCCAGGGGCCAGCCATGGCTTCCTGTAGTCTAACTGCAGAGAGCAGTCATGAGCCCCTCACATGCCACAATACCTTGTAGGTGTTCTTTTATTTCTCCCAGTTGTAGAGAATTTTCATCCGTTGTTCACTTGTTGCATTTCCTGACATTTTTGCTGTCAGAGGAAACGATGAAATTAACAGAGCTGCAGACTTCCTGGAGCCGCCTTTGGGTTCCGGGTTCTGCACTCAGTGCCCTGTTGGGACTGAACTGGAAGAAGCCAGGGAAGGGCAGACCCCAGGGAAGGGCAGACCCCAGGAGGGGCCCAGAGCCCTGGCCTGGTAACCACACTATTCTGATGCATGGGACCACAGATGCCCCAGACTTTGGTCATGTCCCATCCTCCAGGTATGTTTCTGGGATCAACTGGCAGCAAATTCTGAGCCACCACTGAAGTTCTTGGTGGGTGCTTGGAGAAAAACTCCGTAAGGATAGTGTCTTGGGGTCAGGTCCAGCAGGAACTGTGGTCCTGTTAAGGAAGGGTATGTCCCTCCCAATCACAACCACCAAAATCCATAGGCCTACCTTCTGCCTCTAGGACCATGCTCCCCTGTGGCAGAGACAGACCCTTAGCTTCACCTCTAGAGCACTGAATGGGGCAGCTTGGTTTTGCTGAAAAGAACTGAGGTAGAGGAGGGGGCCCAGGCCAGGAGCCGTTCCTTCCCTGAGTGGACAATGACCTCCAGGTCTTAGTCCAGGAGAGGAGACAGAGGTGGGAGGATGGTGCCTTTCTGTGGTCAAAATTCAGGAGAGGCTTGACCTGGAATAGAGGAAGCTAGGGCCTGAGCAGAGACCAGTCAGGCCCATGGGAGGTTGGGCTGCACCAGGGTCTGCCTCTTCTGTGATGGAGGGCAGCGCCCTCTGTGGAAGACTCTCCAAGAATCTCTACTTTGAAAGAAGGACTTTTAAATAGAAATCAGTGGAGACCACAGGTTTCCTGTCTTTTTGCCTTGATGAGCGATGGCTGCCCACAACTCTGTGTGAACCTGTGAGCAGTGGTCAGGGCTGGCTGTGAGTTCTGAGTTGGAAAGACCAGCAACCCGTGGTCTTGACAGATTTTCCAGAGCAGTTGCTTCCACACTTTTCTTTAGCACCAGAATCCTCTCACGACTATCATGTGAAATTCATCCCGATTCCTCCATTGCCTAAACTCGATCAGGTGTGGAAATGTGACAGTGATATTAGTAAGCAGTGCACACTCTTCTCTTAGCTACACAATTAGTTCTGACATGTTCAGAGGAAAGCCATCCTTGAGTTGTTGTCATTTAGGTCATGCTCATTTCTGCCTAGCATAGGTGCCAAAACAGACTGTGACAGGTTAATGTCTCCTCTTAATTTGTTTTGGGTCACACTATGATTTGGGGTAGAGTTTGATTTACATACTTGATGCTGTCCTTTATTGAGCAAGTGGAAACTCCAGTCTGAGAGCAGAGGAGGACTGATCCTGATTGTCTGTTTTTGTCAGCTGGGTTTACATTAACAAAATGCCACAGAATGAATGACTTAATCAATAGACATTTATTTTCTTACCATTCTGGAGGCTGAAAGTCTGAGATGAAGGTGTCAGCAGGGAGGGCTTCTTCTGAGACTCTCTCCCTAACTTGAAGGGCCAGCCTCTTCTATGTCCGCCAATGATTCTGTGCTCCCACATCCCTGGTGTCTCTTCCTCTTCTTATAAGGACTTGACTTCTGTGGGGTTAGGACACCAGCCTTATGATTTACCTCTTTAATGGCCCTGTCCCCACATTCAGGGTCAGGATTTCGGCTTGTACATTTTGAATGACTGGAGGGTGGTAGGTCAATCTTACAGGGAGTTGGAGCACCGCCCTGCTAACTCCCCTTCGGGAGGGGGACATAATTGGGACATTATGTTTGCCTTGTTCCCTAGTTGACAATTCCCTCAAAGGTGAGCCTCTCTCTTGTAGTTCTGTACATTTCCTGTGGAGATGTCTCTGTTATTCTCCCAACTACTGAGCTCCTGGCAAAACTACCAGTCCTCAGTCTCATGAATTCCTGTTTCCTCAGGAAAACAAAATTATCAAATCTTGCTAAGGACTATTACAGTTTGGTAAGTACCCCCCTTCTGTCTCTCCCGGGTTCAGAACTACTGATGGAAATGAATGAATGAGGACACAGAGTCAGCTGGTGATCAGTGTATTGCCTCTATTTCCCCTAGTATTGAACTGGACGTGGTGGTGTGGAAATCTAACAAATGGACTTCCTTAAGGAACCCAGAACCCAAAGGCAGCTCCAGGAAGTCTGCAGCTCTGTTAATTTCATCATTTCCTTAAGGATTCCCCCAGAGAAGCCTGTCCCTCCTCCCTCCTCTTGCCCCACCCCTTTGGAAAAGAGAAACCCTTCTGGGAGTTCACCCCCCACTAGGGAAGGGAGCACTCATTCCAGCTTCCTCCACCCAAACTCACTTGTCAGATTCCTCTCTTTTCCCCTGAGAGGGAAAGAGTAAGAGGAAAGAGATGCCAGGGGCTTAAAACAGACCTAGGGTCAGACATGGTGGCTCACGCCTGTAATCTTACCACTTTGGGACGTTGAGGCAAGAGCATTGCCTGAGGCCAGGAGATTGAGATCAGCCTGAGATACATGGTGAGATGCTATCTCTACACTACATTAAAAAATAATAATTAGCTGGGCACAGTAGTGTGTGCCTGTAGGCCCAGCTACTCAGGAGGCTGAGGCGAGTAGATTGCTTGAGACCAGAAGTTGAGGCTGCACCAAAATATGATCATGCTGCTGCTCCAGCCTGGGTGACAGACCGCAACTCTGTCTCAAAAAAGGCGGAAAAAAATAGACCTGAGATTCTCCATCTTTAAACTCTTAAAAAGTCCAAAAATCTTTTGTTGTTAGGGGTTATCTATTTCTCTATGTGCTGTATTAGAGATTATAACGTGAACCTTAAAGATGTTTACTGATTCACACCTTTGGTAAGACAATAACATGTCTATTCCATGTTAACATTAAGTGCATATTTTATTACAAGTAACTGTTTTTCATCGTGTTGAGTATTATAATTTTAGTACAGTTTTCCCTTCTTAAAAATTTTTTATTTGGAAGAAGAGTACATTCAAAGTTAGATATACAAAGTTTATTATGCAGGTACCCTTGTTGATGAGGTATGCCCCTTCCCTCCTGACAGTTTCCCACTTCTGTCAATCCCTTTCTTAGATGTGGAAAAAGCTTTCAATAAAAGCCAGCACCCCTTCTTGATAAAAACCCTCAAACATCTAGGCATAGATGGACCATACCTCAAAATAGTAAGAGCCATCTGTGAGAAACCCACAGCCAACATACTGCTCAACAGACAGAAGTTGGAACCATTTACCCTGATAACCGGACCAACACAAGGATGCCTATTCTCACCCCTCCTGTTCACAGTATCGGAAGTCCTAGCTAGAGCAGTCAGGCAAGAGAAGGAAATCAGGGGTATCCAAATAGGAAAAGAAGAGGTTAATGTTATTTTTCTTTGTAGACATGATTCCATACTTCAAAAGCCCAAGAGAATCTGTCAAAAACCTTGCACTGAAAAAGGACTTTGGCAAAATCTCAGAGTATAAAATAAATGCGCAAATGATAGTCACATTCATATTTTCTTAAAGAGGCATGTTAGTGAGAAGAGCGCAACTGTTTTGCACTGTTGCTAATAACAAGCCCCCAATAAACAGGTCCCCAGTATCCAGGCTTTTACTGCCTAGATCACCACTGATCAAACCCTGATGATAAGGGCCCCACTGACCAGGTCCCTTCCTACCAGTTGCCCCAGACTAGATCCCTACTGGTCAGGACCCACAGACTAGATCCACACAGAGCAGAACTCCAGAGACCAGAACTGTATAGATCGGGACTCCAAAGGCAAGACCCCCACAGACCAGAGCCCCACTGCAGAGGACAATGCCTGACCCTGATTATAGGTCCTCATCCATCAGATCTTTACAGACCAGGTCCCCACTGATCAGGCCTCCACACAGATGGCTTCCATAAACCGGCCTTCTGTGGATGAGGACCCCACTGACCAGGCCTGCATAAGGAGCCCTGATGACCAGGTTCTCGCTGACTAGTAACTGGCCAAGGGCTTGGAGACAGTCCAGGAAAATGGCAGTTGGACTCGCCTCTGGGATATCAACTACGGTTCCTCAGGTGTCAGGTGGACCCCTGCAGTTTGCTCTCTTAACCAGTTCTTGGTGTCTGCTGGGAGCACCAAGACTGAAATGAGAGAGACGCTTGTCCCCACAGCCCCTCTGTTCCCTAAGAAACCTTCCCGGCTCCAAACTACCCCATCACTGGCCTTACATGCTTGACCTTTTAAGCCTTAGTTTCACCCAGGCACAAGCTGCAATGTCTCGGAGACCCCCTATTGGACACATGTCCATCAGGTAACACCCATGCTCAGGGTTCGCCACCAGGCATTGCATCCCCTTGGGGCCTTGCAATGGCCTAGGACCTCCCCCCGCACCTGAGCATCTACCTAGGATGAATAAATCCCACAGGTCTGTCCACACAATGGATCAGAATTCACCTTGAATACAAGGGGACCTGCCATTTGAACAACACAGATGAATCTGGAGAAGAGTGTGCTCGTGACACAAGCCAGACACAAAGAGACACATTCTGTGGGACTCCACTGAGACAAGGCCCCTACAAGAGTCACTCGGAGGCAGGAAGTGGGGAGGTGGATGCCAGGGGCTGGGGAGGGCTCGTGGGGAGTTGCTTTTCCACTGGTAGAAATTCCAGTGATGGAAGGTGAGTGAGTTCTAGAGAGTCACTGCCCAACACTGTGCCTGCGGCTCACAACACTGTTGTGCATTTAAAGTTCCTACTTTTCATGAGGAGGTAGTTGGCCTCGGTGGGAGGTTGGGTCCAGGTCTCTAGGCCAAGACCTGGAATAGAAGTCTGCTCTGTCTTGTTGAACTCCTGTGACAACTTTCATTTGGGCTTCCTGCATTGATAGGGAAAATGGCTTCTTTTGCATCCCAGAGGCCATTAGAGCAGGGCCATGTCCCTGTGCATAGCAGAGGCATCTCTGAAAAACAGAATGCTTCCTTTCTCCAAGAGAATGAAAAGGGGCCACTTCGTGGTGGCTTATTGTGCTGGATACAAGGAGAATGTCAAAGAGAGGTTCACTGGGACAGGAGGTGGTCAGGGAAACTAGAGGCCCTGGCTTCTTAGCTGGGGTCATGGGTGGGAATGCAGGAGCTGGCTGGTCCAATGAGTAGATGAACATGTCCTTTTTTTTTTTTTGAGGTGGAGTCTCACTCTGTCGCCCAGAGTGGAGTGCAGTGGCCGCTCCCGGCTACCCCAGCCTCGACCTGCTGGGCTCCGGCGATCCTTCTGCCTCAGCCTTCCAAGTAGCCGGAATTACAGACATGTGCTACCATGCCCAGCTGATTTTTTGATTTGTTGTAGAGATGAGGTCTCGCTGCCCAGGTGGGTCTGGAACCCTTGGGCTCAGGCAATCCACTCACCTCAGCCTCCCAAAGGCGCGGGATTACAGGCTGAGCCACCGAGCCCGGCTTAACATGTCCTTTCTTAAGAAGAGTGAGTCAGCCAGGTGTGGTAGCTCAAGTCTGTAATCTCAGCGCTTTGGGAGGCCAAGGTTAATGAACTGCCTGAGCCCATGTGTTCGAGAACAGTCTGGGCAACTTGGCAAGACTTCATCTCTACAGTACATTTTTAAAAAATTAGCTGGGTGTGGCAGCGCACTTCTGTAGTTCCAGCTTCTTGGAAGGCAAAGGCAGAAGGACTGCCTGAACCCAGCAGGTTGACACTGGGGTGGTTGACAATGTGCCGCTGCACTCCAGCCTGGACGACAGAGTGAGTCTTCACCTCAAAAATAAAGGAAGGAAGGAAGGAAGGAAGGAAGAAAAGTGAGTCACCATTGGAGGGACCAAGTGATGAGGCATTGAAGATGTCACCCATCTACGAGTTTCATATGAGAATGACCAGGCTTGATAAATAACTTTGTTGTTTCTCCAACCAATACTACTCACTGTGACTTAGGCCCCAAGTCTAACAAGGGGAGGGTGGGAGTGCCCATCCTTCTAGGAGGGGTTTCCAGCACAGAGCACATGGGGGGGGGGCGGCGCTTGGTTATGCCGATCGACAAAGGGCCCTTTGAAGAGGAAGCCCTGTTAAAAGTCTGTGATAGACATTCTACACAGAGGAAAGAGTAGGCACAAATGCCCTGAGGCAGGGAAGTAGCTGGAGTGTCTCCAGATTTTACCTTTCTCAAGCTCTGTAAGTGGCAGCAGGGGAGGTAGAGCTGGAGCTGGGGAGGCCCCTGGACAAAGCTTCCTGAAGATTCCATGCTGAAAAAGTGCCTCTCCTGTTTTCTGCTTGCCTGGTCCCACACCAGTCCAGGAGGAGGTTGGGAGGAAAGAAAACCACCACACCTTGATTAATAGGAGAAAAGAGAGAGAAGAAAGAGAAAGCAATAAGCCTTTGAGTTTCTCCCAGAGAAAGACTTGATGTCCATGCTCTGCTGCCTGACTGTCCTTGGGGTGGATGTTTTTTCCTTTACCCAGAGTGACCTCCATCGAATTTTTGCAACAGTTGGAGAACTTGCCACAATGTTCTGGTCCCAAGATCGTGGAAGGCAACGTGTTTCTTGAAGGTATTGACAACGTGCTTGTTACATATCTGGACCTGCTATTGTTTTGACAGCCCACAATGTTACAATTATATTGGATTTTTCAGTATCTGTGTTCATCCTGGAGGGTACAAGGGTTCTGCATCCAACGGTTTTAGAAAAGTAGGCAAATCTTTCTGCTGTTCCCTGGGTCAGAGGGCAGAGCATTGGAATTTGTTCTTTCACCACCAGGGGCGATGTGCCACATGTTGCTTTGCGTGCATAAACCTAGCTCTTGCTGAAATTGAATTGAGTCTCATTTCATGCATAAACTTCATTAATTTAGAATCTGACAGTTCCTCTGTGTTGGAGGTCCAAGTTCAGAAAGGGTATGAGTAAGTTGTAGTTAATCATTAGAATGAGGAAAGGCCTCACAATAAATTAGAGATTTAAACAAGTTGACAAGAACCATCAACAGGATCATACCTAGAAAAATAACATCTTATTAATTGTCTGAACTCCATCCCCATGGTAATTTTTCCTGCTGTACTCTTTGATCAACTCTTCATATGACAGCAATGTTGTCATTTTTTTTCTAGTGAAAAGATAGACAAATACTTCAGTTTTCCTGTCTTGACTACTTGAAATTTGTTTTGTTTTCTTGCTGTTGTTTTTAATTTCCTTCTTCATCATTGCATGATCATTAGGATTTTTTAAGTCAAATCTCGAAAAATCTCAAAAGTTTTTAACTTGTGTACTGTAAAAGTTCAGAGCACTAACATTTGTATTTTGTTCAGTGTCTAATCTTATATTCAATTAATTACCCTGATCAACCAGTTTGTGATTGGCATTCTCCTTATAGCGGCCTATTATGTATTTGATATCATCTTCAGCTGCACCTGTGTTTTTACATAAAATAAGCAGAAAAATTTAGTTTGTATTAATTATGCATTAATTGCATTATAAAATAATTTATGAACTTTATGGTTTTTAGAAATCCATTTCCTTTTCTTGGTGAATCCTGCTAATGGTATACTTTTAATATTTTGTTGCAATTTGCATCCAAATGTCAGAATTATTTCTCTTAAATTTGTAGCTTCGCCGGGCTCGGTGGCTCAGCCTGTAATCCTGTGCCTTTGGGAGGCTGAGGTGAGTGGATTGCCTGAGCCTGTGGGTTCAAGACCTGCCTGGGCAGCGAGACCTCATCTCTACAATAAATCAAAAAATCAGCCGGGCGTGGTAGCGCATGCCTGTAATTCCGGTTACTTGGAAAGCTGAGGTGGAAGGATCACTGGAGCCCAGCAGGTCGAGGCGCGGTGGCCGGAAGCGGCCACTGCACTCCAGTTTGGGCAACCGAGTGAGACTCCAACTCAAAAGAAAAAAACAATTGTAGCTTATTTTATCATGTTTGTTTCATATTCTATTAATTGCATGAAGTCTCTCTTAATCTTTAAGAGATACACTTAAGAAGATATTCATTTTATATTGACTAATAAAATTATAAATAATTATGAGGTACATCATTATGTTTTGATATAGGCACACATTGTGAAATGGGTAATGAGCTAATTAATATATGCATTCCCTCTCATACTTGTCACCTTTTGTATGAGGAGAACAGTTGAAATGTCCTGTCTTAGCAATTTTCAAGTATAAAATGCCTTGTTATTTCCTGTAGTTACCATGCTGTACAACCTACTTCTGTCTGGATACAACTTTGTTTGCTTTGATGTCCCTCTACTTTACTCTCTTCCCCTCACCCCTGCCACTGGGACCACCATTCTGCTCTCTGCTTCTATAAGTTTGAGTTTTGTATTCTATATACAAGAGAAGATCAAAGAAGGCTTGCTTCATTTATGCTCAGTCCTGGAGCCTGTACTTTCTTCCTTTTTCTTTATCATGTTCAAAAATGTATTTGCAAACTCAATTAAAAAGGCAATCTGTGCTTTTGAATTGAATAGACTTTTTGCATATTGTTTGTGTTCAGGTTTCTTTCCTGCATTTTCAAAAATTTATTTTGGCATTGTTAAAATATCGACCCCCATGCTACAAAGATTAAACAACTTTAGAAATGAGCAGATTATCTCGTTGCCTTTAGCGTCTTTAAAGAAAAGCCCCAGGTGGCATGTGAGTTAGAGATATTCTAGTTATGGGATGGACCTATGTGAGATGTGAAGGAGTTTCCCTCGGACGCTGACACAGCATCGTCCTGTGTGGCCAAGGTCATGGGCCACAGGGGCACTTGGACTTCTCAGAGTGGGTGAATCTTCTACCCTCACCTTCAGGCAGCCATGATGTCATGTGACTGACTCAGTGCCTGGTTATGGACAGCCACACATGTCTCCACATTGTGAAAGAAAATTGCAGACAAATAGGAAAATGTTTGCTCTTGCTGTCGAGGTCTTCTCTGATGGCAGCAACACACGGTGCTTGCCACTTGCTCAGTGGTCACCATTCCAAAGTGGAACCTAAAACCTCAGAAATGGGCTTGGAAACTGTTTTATTAACCAGTTTATTTTATACAAGTTTTCTCTTTAAAAAGGCATTATTGTCTCTAATAATGCCTTTTAAAAAAATTTTTTGCTAGGTTCACTGATACTGAGGAAGAGTCTGATGTAGAGTCTGTGATTTGAGAATCCAGATTTTCTGTGCTTGTGTAGATGGCTAATATCCATGCAATGAATAGTTTCTGACACCAAGACATTCTAACACCACACTACACCAATTCTTTAATATGTGTGTAGAATAAGTAGGAATAGAGTCATATTTACAAATTCTCATCATCCTTGATCTCAACTGAGTACCTTTCTTCCTATTTTACTTTAGAAATTAAATCATCAGAAGACAATTTCATGACTTCTCACCATATCTACCTGCACTAAACTCTGTGCCCCTGGCTCTTCCTGTCCTCCTGTATGACAGATCAGCTGTCTACACTCCTCTCTAAGGCCAGCCCCTTCCAGTCCGTTCTTGTCCCCCCCCAGGACATCTTGCCAAAAATTCTTCTCCCTCGCCTGCATCATTAGTCCTTTTCCTTGCAACAGAATCAGCCCATCAATATTAAAAAGAAAATCACAGTGTAAAAAATGGTTCTTGCCATGCGCCGTGGCTCACACCTGCAACACCAGCACTTTGGGAGGCAGAGATGAGTGGATTGCCTGTGCCCAGAGGTTTGAGAACAGCCTAGGCAACTTGGTGAGATCTCATCTCAACAATAAATCAGGCTGGGCACGGTGGCTCAAGCCTGTAATCCCAGCACTTTGGGAGACCAAGGTGAGAGGACTGCTTGAGCTCAGGGGTTCGAGGCCAGCCTGTGCAACTTGGTGAAACCTCATCTCTAAAAATAAATCAAAAAGTAAGTTGGGCTGAGCTTGGTGGCTCAGCCTATAATCCCAGCACTTTGGGAGACTGAGGCAAGTAGATTGCCTGAGCCTGCAGGTTCAAGACCAGCCCAGGCAACTTGGCGAGGCGTGGTAGCACGTGTCGGTAGTTCCAGCTTCTTGGAAGGCTGAGGCAGAAAGATCACCTCAGCCCAGTAAGTCGAGGCTGCAGTGGCTATGAGCATGCCACTGCACTCCAGACCAGGTGACAGAGTGAGACTCCAACTAAAAAAACAAAACAAAATTAAATAAAAACATTCACCAGGCATGGTGGCATGCACCTGCAGTTCCAGCTACTTGCAAGACTGAGGCAAGAAAAAACACCTGACCCCAGCAGGTGGATGTTGTGGAGTCTGTGAGCATGCCACTGCACTCCACCCTGGGAGACAGAGTAAACTTCAACTCAAGAAGAAAAAAAGTAGTTCTGAGGGTGGATTGTGGTGATGTGGGCGCCAGTGTGAATGTCCTTGCCATTCCTGACTGTGCACTTAAAATGGTCAAGATGGTAAATAGTATGTGTATTTTACCTCAGTTTAAGAAAATCATGTTATTTTTTCACATCTCAGACGTTTGACTTTCCATCCCTCTCCAACTGCTATCTCTACTTATAACACACTCTGTGAACTTCTAAACATCTAGAAAAGTCTTGATGTTTCAAATAAGGGCTTGAGTTTGTCCAGGACACATATACATAGTAGTGTTGAATAAACTCCACACATGCAACAATGGTTCTATCTGAAAGTGCCTTCTACAAAGAAACACTCTGGTCTGGAATCCTTGATTTCTTCCAACTCCTGTCCACCACCAAGTCAGTGAGTAAAGACGTATGTCTCGCTTAGAGCTGATGTTATTATTTCATTTTCAAACGTCTTTCAGAAGACAACCTTTCTTTGAATTTTAATGAAAAGTGTATAAAATGTTTTCGTGTACTAATTCTACACAGTCACATAAGGGCAACTGCCTTAATAATAGACAAAGTTGGAACCCATTTATCTAGTACATACACCGTATACAGTGCGGCAAAGGTCAATGAAATGCATGTAATATCCAGGGCAATGGAGAAGCTTACATTTTCCAGTAGCCTCTATAAAAACACACTTTGCTAGCCGGGCATAGTAGTGCACGCCTGTAGTTCTGGTTGCTTGGAAGGCTGAGGTGGAAAGATTGCCTGAGCCCAGCAGATCAAGGCTGTGGTGGCTGGGAGTGTGCCACTGCACTCATCTGGGTGACAGAGTGAGACTCCAACTCAAAAAACAAAAACAAAAACAAAACACACTTTGCCATTTCTTCCTTCCTTTGTCAACCCAATGAACAAATCCAGCGAGTACACCATTTACGAAGGTGGTTTAACAATTCCACTTGCAAACACAGTATTTCCCCACAGTTTTTAAAAGCTATTTACAAAGCCACTTGATTACTTACACTTTTTAAATGCATCACGCACTTCTAAAGAACTAGAAAGACTAGATATTTCATATACAAACTTGTCCACTCTGTTCACAGCACTGTTAAATAAGATTGCACACACAGAACAATGGGTATAATCAGGTATCTTTTAAGCATGACCGTTTTGGCCTTCAGCTATCATCTCCTCACTTGTTTCTTTCCTTCTGATTTCAATCCAATGGACAAGCACAGGCATGTGCAATCCTTAGGGAGGTTGTATAAACTCATATCCCAAAGTCATTTATAGAAAACAAGCCTTCCTGTGTACACAACGTGTACAAAATGTGCTAAATTCACTAAGTACTTTGTCAGAAACTGGCAACATCTTTCACATCTACAAATGAGATGTTGCAAAATTAGGCCTTGTGTGTCCATTATATACACACTCTGCACAGCAAAACAAAATGCCCAAACAGACATAAAAATGCCTGGAAATGTCCAATTATGAGCACACTAGCATATTATCATTTGCAATTCTTTCCCTCCCACTTCCTCTAAACCATTGAACAAATATATACATTATTATACTGCTCTCAGAGGCAGTTTAACAATTCCATTCCCAAATGATAATGTTTTCTATGAATTTTTGCAAAAAGATATTTACAGAGTTATATTTTACTACCTCTACATTTTACTTCCATCAGGCCCTTCTAAATCTCTAGATAGACTGGATTTCTCACATTAGGAGTTAATTTGTCCACTGTGTGCACTCCAGTCTTGAATGAACAGTACATATAACTTGAAAGAGACTTCAAATTATGAGCCTTCTGGCCTAGAACCTGTCCTATCTCCACCAAATCGGTGGGCTTTAATTTCCAAAGTTCAGAAGACAATTTTTCCTAGGATTTTAAAACAAAATGTATTATTAGTCGACTAACTACTTGGCAACCTCATTCACATCTTGATAGACTAATGGTGGCAACTAGGACTTGTCGTGTTTATGCAGTGTCGACACACAGAGTCATAGTGCAGGGACATAAGGGGCACTGGGTTACCCTGCTTCACTCCAAGCACACTAGCCTAGAGCTCTTTAAGTGTCCTTCTCCCCGCTTCTCCCCTGAACCCACAGAAATTCCATGCATGGGACCCACAGGGTGGTTTGGCTATTCTCCCCTCCAAAAACAACATTTCCTAATGAATTTTAACAAACATATTTACACAATGTGTGGTTTTACTACCTCTACTTTTTTAAACATATAGTAGGCACTTTAGAATATCTAGTAAGACCAGACATTTCCAAAATCTCCTTAGCATTGTCAACAATGCCCAAGTGAGAATAAAATGCACACACAAAACCATGGTTATAAGATGAAAATGTCTTCTAAATATGACTGGGCAGGCGTAGACCCTTCTCTTCCTTCTCAGGTCTCCTGTAACCAACTGAACAAAAGTGCACGCTGTCGCCCCTGGTGTCACATCTAGAGGTGGTCTCTCACTCCATTTGTTTTGTTTTGTTTTGTTTTTTGAGTTGGGGGTTTCACTCTATCACCCAGGCTGGAGTGCAGTGGCATGAAAACGGCTACTACAGCCTTGACCTGCTGGGCTCAGGCAATCTTTCCACCTCAGCCTTCTGGGTAGCTAGAACTACAGGTCCCTGCTACCATGCCCAGCTAATCTTTTGATTTATTGTAGAGAAGAGGTCTCACCAAGTTGCTCAGGCTCATTTGAGCCCCTGGGCTGAAGCAATCCTCTCACCTGTGCCTCCCAAAGTGCTAGAATGACTGGTGTGAGCCACCGTGCCCAGCCAAAATTTTATTTCCCAGTCATTTCCAGAAGACATTTATTTTCTATGATTTTTACAAAACAAATGGGCATTTGCAGGATGTTTGATTTCCTAACTCAGCTTTATTCTGCCTCAGCAACCTCTTTCCATCCTGAAGGGCTGGATGCATCAAATGTTTTAAAAAGTTGGGTGGCGGTGCAACCCCTACAGGTCCCCTCTTGCTGTGGGAGCCTCTCTGTCCTCTCAATAAATCCTGCTTTCTTAAAAAAAAAAAAGAAAAAAGAAAAGTTGGGTGGCATGTGGAGAGCAGCTTTTTCTATGCTGTACACAGGCCTTCCGTCAAGGGCCAGTCAATTTTTTCAAAGGGTGGAGGGTGTTTCCAATTGGCCTTGACGTTGACCTCCAGGGCCAGTAGAACGTAGAAGCCTGCCCTTGGCCCAACGGTCCTACCAGTTGTGGGAGGGACTGCACTCCCCTTGTGGGCCGGCAAGGCCTTTGTCCATCATGGTTGGGCCTAGGCGGGTCTTCTGGCGTGGGAATGGGGCAGTCACTAGGAACCGGATCTGTGCGGGGCCCACGGCCTGAAGAGGTGGCGGAGCTCCTGTCCTCACCCGCTCTCTGGGCCCCCTGAAACCCCAGCCCCCCTCCGGCGCTTGGGGTTTCAGTTCTTCCCACCCAGCCACACCCGCCATCACCTGGAGGCTCCGTGGCGGGGGGTCATCCAGGCGCCACAAGGTTGGGCCACAAGACCCAGTGGCCAGCGCGGTCCAGGCTCCGGGAGGCCACGGAGGCCACAGGTCACCAGGGTGAGCCGAGGATAGAGGGTCGCTGCTGCCACCTGGCCCGGGTGGGCGGCGGGTGGCAGCGAAGGGCGTGGTGCTGCCAGGCAGAGGCGAGGCCTAGCTGGGCCCAGCTCACCCGAGGCCTGGGCAGCGGCACAAGATGCCCCGGGATCTGCGCCTCCTGTTCTCCCGCCTTCTCTGCAGGAACTCCGCCTGGCTTTCAGGTCAGTGTCTGGGGTTTTCTTTCCTTTCTCTTTTTTTCTTAAACTGCTGTTTTCATTTTTAGTAGTACATATGGGAAGTTGTTATAAAAATATTCAAGCACAGTACGCTTTTACATCAAACTGAGTTTGTCTTTTTTAAAATTATTTTTTGAACAAACACCAGAAAACTTTATTCAAATAACGTATTTTTCTTATTCTTTTGTTGTTTCCAAAGATGCACTTTAAGTGGCTCTCAATCCTAAGAACCAAAATATAAGACAGTGGAAAATAAAAGAGACTGGTGAGTATATAAAAATATATGCAAACACACTTTTTTGTCTCTTTTAGTTTTTATTTTAAAATTGTGGAGTACAATTCAGATTTAGGTATACAAATATTAATTGTGCAGTTACCCTTATTGATGAGGTGAAAACACACTTTTATAAGAAAGACTTGAGTAATAGCTAACATTTATTACACACTTACTGAATGATAAACACAGGGCTAAGAATTTTGTGTATGTCATCTGGCTTGTTTTTCACAAAATGATGTTATTTTCATTATTATTTTATAGATGCAGAAACTGAATCTGACAAAATTATATAACTTGTACAAGGCTACATACCAAATGGTAGAGTCAGAGTTTGGATGCCAGGAAGTCTGAATGTCCATTCCTTTAGTAATTATATGATGAATAAATTTAAATAATACCACGAAGTTCAACACATCTGGGAATGAGTGGATAACAGTTTATCCCTTGTGCCTTCTGACAGTCAATGGGTAAAGAAAGTACTTGGCTAGTTACGTATTTCACAAAATCCATCAGTAAAATAAGATGGTTTTTTAAAAAGGAGAAATACATTTGTTTTGGAGTCTATTACTAGAAAGGAATTTCACATTAAAATTATGAATTAGTTAACTCATTGTCAGTGTGTTGAGTTTTACAAATATATCTATAATTAAATATATTTTTCCAAGTAGTTTGAAATATCACTATAATCACTATGCAAAAAAAGTTACTATTTGGTAATCAAGATATATTTATTTGCCCAAATCATATTGTAACAATGTTTTCTAATTTAAGCTTTGTAGAATAAAATAATACTGGGCTCAACATAATATATAGATGAATAAAGTGTAACCTAAAAATTGAAGAAGGATCATCCAGCTAGTGCCAGATTAACCCTCATCTCCAAATTTTCAGACTTTGTATCTGGGGTTTTATTTTCTCCCCTCTAGAGTTTTGTGTGTGTTTGTGTGTGTGCGTGTGTGTGTGTGTGTGTGTGTGCTTTCATGCCTTGTAAATTTTTGTCGTTGTTGAGACATGAGTATTTGATGAAAAAAAAACTTCTCTGGTCTTTATTGGCTGGTTTTGTGCAGAGGAAGTTCTTCTCCCATCAGCCCAGCTGGAGATTCTGGGAGCTTTCAAGCATTTTCTGAGCACGTGTTTTCTCCAGGCTTGTGTGTGAACTGCTTAGTTCTCCCAATCCCCTCAGCACCTTGTCCTGCTTCTGCTCAGATGCCATCATCTGCTGCCCTGGCATCTACCCGTGGGGCTGCAGCTTTAACGAGCCATGGTTGCTGCCTCTTTTTTCCATGGCTCCCAAACAAGCCCACCAGCCTTAATCTCACTGATTCAAAGTGCTGTGTTTATCACGTGGCTAATTCTCCAGTTTGGTTCCTTTTTGGTGTTTCTACTCTTTTACATTTATCTCTTGGATCTTCATGTGATTGTGAAAAGGTATTTGAATTCTTATGGTCGTAGCACAAGTTTTGATATTTGGTCCCCTTTCTTTTGAGCATTTCCCTGGCTGTTTTCTCATTCTTACCTTTTTCTGTATGAATGTTACAATTCACTTATCTAGTTTCCAATACCTTCTTAATATTCTCCCTTAGATCACATTCATGGTCCTTAAGCTGTCCGGGACAGGTGTGGAAGGCACAAGGACCCAGCAAATCCACTTCAGTTTGTAATGAGGAAACCAACTCTTCCCAACATTCAGGTTTGTGGGGGAGCTTGGGCAGAGATTTGCAACACAGGATCCAGCAAATTACCTGGGGTCACTTCTGGGTCCCTGGAACCCCCAGAGAGCAGCCTGTTGCCCTGGGCTCTGTAAAAGTCATGTTGTTTTGCTGGGCCTTGCCATCAAGGATGGCCAGGCAGGTGAGGAAGCCAGAGGACCAGGCTCTCGTTCTAGGGAAGGTGACCTTCTTGGGCTGCAGGGGCTGGGTTGGTTGGTCAGGGAGGGCCAGCCTGTGTTTTGTGGGACCTGTCCTGTTGGGGGCGGTCTGCAGAAGCCTGAGTTCTGGGGGTCTGTCCTCAGGTCAGCATGTTCACTGAGCTTGACGAGCCCCTACTGGGCCAAGTCCTAGAGATCTGTGACTCTGAAGTTTTCAGGGTCGCTACCCTGGTGTGACACGAAGGGCACGCCTGCTGATACCTGATCCCAAAGCAAGGATTTGGTGCACGTTGGGACAGAGACACTGTGGGGCACCACTGACTGCTGCTTGGCCTGACCTCAGCCTTGGCTCAGAACTCAGGCAGGGGAGGCCTGCCTTGTCCCCAGCCTCCTCTACACCTGCCATGTGGTCTCTCTGCATGTGGGCGGGATGCCCCTGGGCACTGGATTCCTCTCTCTGAGATCGTCCTTCCACTCTGAGACTGGAATGTTTCTCACTCAGCTGGTTTCGCTGCCTTATGGCTCTGGGTCGGGATCCCACCTGGGACCAAGTCCTCTGGGGGTCTGAGTCATAGGTGGTCTCCATTCCCTGGCTCCCTTTGAGGGCCTCTCAGGGTGAGGTAGACTGTTCTCTGGGGTGTGGGTGCTCTGTGGCAGGGGTGTCGCCCACTCGAGGGCCCCCTGTGCAGTGCCCTTAAGCCGCCTCTGAGTTGGGAGCAGGAAGGATCATGAGGGACGAGGAGTGGCTTGCCCACATCCAGTCCAAGTTTTGAAGCTCATTCAGTAACCCTAGGTCGGCACCTGCACTGGGAGCCAGCTCACCTGTTTCCAGAAGCCTGTTTCTTCTTTCTTAGAATAAAGGAGGAGGAGAAGGAAGAGGAGCAGGATGAAGGCCGTGAGAGCAGGACTGGGGGTTTCTGGGCACCCCTCTATTTAAATGCCCTAGAGAGCGACTGGCGAGGACCTGGTGCTGGAGCCCACCTTGAGGCAGTTGGGCTCAGCACTGCTTCTCCAGTTCCCTCATAGATGCCTGGCGCTTCCACGGCACTGTGTCATCCTCCAGAGCCCAGACCCGGAGCAACTTTTCTTCAGTGAACTTCCCCAGGCCCATGAGGAACAGCTTCGGTGGTGTTCTGTGGACAGGATAGCAACAGGCCAAGGGAGCCCCTGGCGGAGTCATTGACTGAGCCTCATTTCTCTTTGGGCTTCTTTCACTGGGCAGTGCTGGGCCCTTCTCTGGGCCTCCTTGCCTCCAGTTGTGCATGGAGGACCCAGCCAGGGGGCCCAAGAAGGGAAGTGTCACTATACTACTCCTTTCATTGGGGCCCAGTCAGTTTGGGTTCCATGTCTGATAGGACTCAGGTTCCTGCCCAGCCCCCAGGCTGGACTTCAACTGACCTCTTTCCAGGCCAAAGCACAGGGACGATTCCTGTGAATAGTTTGAACTGCCCTGGGGGAGTTGGGGTCTGCTCTGCATGCCTTCCTAGGCACCCGAGGTCTACTTCTATGGACCTTGAATGTCCTATATGACGTGGCAATCAATGCCCACTGTTCTTCCAAAATGTAGATGTCTCTGATACTCAGGGTGAGACTGACATGGGGTTATGGGGACAGTAGCTGTGGGAGAACCTGGCTCTTCCAGGTGCAGGACCAGTGGCTGGAGCCAGGTCCTCTGTGGCTTCCATCTGTAAGGTCAGGTGCCCTTACACATGGAATGAGACACTCATGAGGCTCGTCAGACAACATCCTACAGCGCCTCATGGATGGCCTCTTCTCGACAGGAGTGGGGATGAAGCTTTCGAGGGCCTGGAGCTTCTCTGGGCTCTCCTGAGAGGAATCTGCTGGGCCTGAGCCTAGTTGGTGTCTTGAGTTTCCCCCTTGGTGCAGGGCTTGGCTAGTGTGTGATGCAAGGATCTTCTTGAAGTGGCATGAGCTCTTCAGGACATCTGAGGCCAGAACAAATTTTGGTAACATCTACAGACTGTGAAATGCAAATACCCCAAGTGTAATTTAGATGACTAATTCTTTTCATTCTTTTTCATTTTCTTTCTTGTTTGCACATGTGAAAGTCCAAAATATTGTTTCACACATGCAAACTAAAAGAAGGGAAAAAAAACCTCTCAAGCCCCAGGATGTCCCCCTTGCAGTTAACTTCTCCCCACTCCATCAGCCCCTGGGAGTCCTGATGTCACCCAGTACCTATGGGTTGGCCTTTTCTGGAATGCTTTGGGATTCGAAATTTTATAGAGGAAGATTTTGGGGCTGGCTTTTTTACCTTAGCAAACACATCTCAGTCGCATTCTTGCTCCTGTGGGGACAATGACCTGGTCCCTTTTCTCATGGAGTTGGCTTCTGCACTGAGGGGCACTGCCATTTCATTAGCATGTCCCACATGGACAGGAACTTCATTGGCCTCCAGGATTTCATGCTCATGAATCGAGCAGTGAGTGTGGCATGTGGGCTATGTGTGGACATGTGTGTTCTGATCAATGGGTGGATATCGAGGGCACTGTAGAGTCCTGTGGCTAGTGTGACTTTTGCACCATGTGGTATCTCTCCCCTGTCCTCCAGGGCAGTTGCTGTTTTGCATTTCCATCAGCCACAGAGTAGAGCTCCCGTGGTTGCACGCTCTCCTCAGATTGGGCTGTTGTGGTGTTTCCAGGGAAGGGCCTGAACCCTGTGGGCCCCTGTTCCAGGTCTGGTCAGTACTGGAGGGCACTTTGCACCAGGCAGCATGGTGTTGCGGGCTTCTGTGTGTCCTCTCAGGAGCCCCCTGGGTTCTTACCTACAAGCCCCAGGCTAGTCCTGGGCTTGGAGCCCAGAGGTGGTCAGTCCATGGTGGGTCGGTGTTCTGGTCCAGGAGAACCCTGTTGGCCATGTCTCCTCTCCTGTAGAACTCTTGTCTGTGGCCTGGGACCTCTCCATCCCCCTGGGAAGCCCCATCCCTTTGGATTTTCCCAATTGTCCTGGACTTGGTGGCCCCCACAGGCCTTAGTTGATAGTGTTCCCCTTGTACATGATGTTGTTTGTAAAGGTATGGCTGACGTCGGTGTGAATTTGCCTTATGTTTTGGGAAGTCCTTCTGCCCCTTTCCTTCATGCTCTGTGGGGCAGGGTCAAGAGAAGGAAGCAGCATCAGAACCCAGGAGACTCGCTGCACACACAGCTGTCATTACACATGCATGACTTCTCCACAGGGAGGGGTTTCTTCTGCACAAAGCTCTGACTTGTGTTCTAAGCCAGGGAGGGTCACCTAAACCCAGCTCTCCTGGGAGGCTCACAACACCATCTGCACAGGATGTAGGGTGGACCACCTCCCTGGATGAGGATCCTTCCAGCTGGACACTTGAGCCCCCCACATGTTCTGGCCTGTGTGTCCCGTTATGCCCAGGAGAGGATGGGCCATACCTCATAGATCCCTGGGTTTGGCATCTTCGCCTTGTCCACACCCAGAAGGAGAGACCACGCACGGGCTCACAGTGTAGGGGGGATTCCTTTGTCCACCTGGCGTGACATCCGTAGAGAGAATATTTGGTGACACAGGGCACAAGGCAATGCAGGGTGGGTTGCAGACTGAGGATTCTGGAAGCTTCCAGGCTGTGTCGTTGTGATTCCTCGGAAGACACTGTTCCTCTCCCTAGGACCGAGCCTCCCTACACACCATGAAAGATGGGACGAGGGCTCAGGGTCATGAACTCTGATCTGGACCTGTTCCTTCCTTCTGGTCACCAGACGACATCCCGGCTACTGACCCACAATGGTCCAGACCCTGGTGTCAGATTCCCAGAAAGTGGACCCTTTCTGGCTGAGCAGAACAGCTGGGATCCGGGCCTCCTCTCCTGTGTGTGAGGACTGTATATGGCCCACTCTCCATGTACACCTACCTTCTTACTTCTTTTATATTTCTCCAAGTTCATCATTTTCAACCATTTTTTAGTTCGTCATATCTCCTGGCATTTTTGCTGCCATCGGAAAGACGATGGAATTAGCGGAGCCTCAGGCTTCTGGGAGCCACCCTTAGGTGCAGGCTTGTGCTCTCAAGGCCCTAATGGGACTGAACTGGAAGGAGCCAGGGAAGGGCAGACCCTGGGCTCTGACCAGGAGGGCCCCAGTGACCTGGCCTGGTGACTGGAGAACACAGACACCCTGAACTTTGGCAAGCTCCCAGCCTCCAGATGAGATCCTTGTGAAATGTCTGAAAAATCCGCATGTCTATATAACCCACAGAAACTGATATAAGCTTGCTAGCCATTTTAAGTTGCTTGCAGTTGCCTGCTTGAAAGAACTCCCCCTCCTGTGTGACCACAACTGTTCTTGGCCCCTGAACTGTATCTGATAGCTTCTTCTTTGAAATCCCCTACCCCCTACATCCTGTTAAGCAAACAGCAGCTGGCCAATGGCCAAACTAAACAAGCAGATAGCTTCAAATTGTTCCATCCCTGACTCTGACCCCTCCCTGAAATGTACAGTGTAATTGCGAAAGCTATGGGTTTTTGCCTATAAAAGCCCCCTGCTTGCTCTTCTCAGGGCCGAGAGTTTTTAATGGCTTTAGCCCTCTGGAGGTCACCAGCTAATTAAAAGGACTCCAAATCTGATTCTCTGCATGTTGGCATTTTATTTCTCACACTCCGGTCATAACACTAGCATCAATGTGCAGTGACCTTTGAACCAAAACTGTGGTGCCCGGTGGTGGGTTAGAGAGGAAAACAATATGGACAGAGAGCCTGTAGGAGTCAGGTATAGCAGGAAGTGTGGCTTCTCCATACATGGTGTGTCATGGCTTCTTACCCCTTCTCGTGCCCACAGGGTAACCCTGCCTCACAGACATTCCCTCCAGCTGCTCATTAGTGGGTCAGCATCACTTGAAGGCATGCTGGAACCTTACCTTCACCTTCAGGGCTCTGACAGGGGCCATTATGACTTCCTGTAAGGCAACCAAGGCAGAGCTGAGGATCCAGGCCAGGAGCGGTCCCCTCCTTTTGGGGTGCCATCCCCATCTCCAGCCCCTCCAGGTCTTAGCCCAAGAGAGAGAATATGGAAAGGTGGATGGGGCCTCCCCGCAGCTGACACCCAGGAGTGGCCAGGACACAAAGCAGAGGGACCTCAGGGCAGGGAGAGGCCTTTCAGACCCGTGGGGGTGGAAGCTGTCCTAGGGGCTACCCTCCTTCCTGGAGGGAGCATCTTCTGCAGAAGCTGAGACCATCAAGTCCTGAGATGGGACAGGGTGGGAGCTGGCCCCAACAGTGGTTGCCAGAAAGTGACTGCGTCCTTAGGCAAGATCCAGAAGCCTGACCTGGATGATGGCCTGAGCACTGCTCGGAGCACTGAGCAGTGCATGGGAGCCTGGCTCCCCATGCCCATGGCCCTCATTTGGGATGGGATCCTGCCTCTCTCTGCACCTGCAGTGGATTCTGCCTGTTCCCTGTCCCACCTCCCCCATTCTGTCCGGCCCAGAAGACGTGACCATCTTTCTGACCCTTATTTGACCCTTGCCCCATCAAAACCTCTGAGCAAGACCCTTGCATCTGTCAATACTACTGCCTCGTCCACTTTCTACCTGGGTTGCTGACCCCAGCAGGGGAGATACCAGGGGCAGGAATGGTGACCGAGGGTCTTCAGAAACCAGCATGAACTCAAGCCCCATCTCCAGTGACATCCTCCTTCCAGCCACTGTGGGAGCTGTGACATGGGGCAGCTAAGGTCATCTCTGCCCACCATCCAGGCCCCAACACTACCTCCCTATATAGCCTCACTTCTGGGACTGATGGAGCCTGCTGGGAGCAGAGTCTCCGAGGGCCCTGTAGAGTCAGGGGGATGGGATGAAGCCCTTATGTGGAGGTTCCCAGATGAGGGCCTGCCCCGACCCCTGCCTGTATCAGTCCTCTCCAGACTGTTGACCAACCTGAGGCCAGCACCTTTTGGGTGCTTCCCAGAGTCGTCCATCCCATGTGATCCTCCCACCTCACCTCCCCCAGGCTGCTATCCCTCTCCATATGTGACTCATGTAGGAATAGACTGCAGGCTGCTCCCTGCCACCAGGTCTCACGTCCCCTCTGAGCAGCTGACCCAGTTTTTGGTCTCCTTCACCTGTAAGCTCTACCAACCACTTCCTTCCCTGAGATGCCCACTTAGGACAATAATTTGCTGCATCCAGGAAACTCATCTGACTGCAGGGGGTGCACACAAACTCAAAGTTAGAGAATGAAAAATGAGTTTTCAGGTGAATGGATCACAAAAAGAGGGCAGGAGTCATGATCTTAATACCAGGCAAAACCTTTAAGCTATCAAAAATTTAAAAAGATACAGGACACTACATAATGATAAAACGTTCCATCTATTAACATGAATGATCCATCCTAAACATATATTCACCCAACACAGGAGCACCAGCATTTATAAAGCAACTACTAAGTAAACTAAGAAGTATATTGACTCTCACTCTTTTATAGCTGGGGATTAAATGCCCAGCTAACAACCCTAGGATAGATCATTGGGGAAAAAGAAATAAATCAACAAAGAGATCCAGGACCTCAACTTGAAGCTTGACCAAATGGACTTAATAGATACTTTCGGAATACTCAAACCAACAAAGCACAGAATATACATTCTACTCATCACCACATGGAACATACTCCTAAAATCAAGCCATAAATGAAACATAAGCAAATTTCTTAAGATTGAAATACAGCCATGCACCTCCTTAGATCACAGTGGAATTAAAATAAATATCAACACTAACAAAATTCCCCCAAACCCCACAAAGACATGGACACTGAACAGCATAATGCTGAATGACTCCTGTCTCAACACAGAAATCAAAACAGAAATTAAAAGATTACTGGAAACAAATGAAAATGAAGAAACATCTTACCAAAACCTCTGAAATACCATGAAAACAGTACTAAGAGGAAATTTTGTATCTCTACAAACACACATCAAGAAAATGGAAAGGGCCAGCCGGGCTCAGTGGCTCAGCCTGTAATCCCGCGCCTTTGGGAGGCTGAGGTGAGTGGATTGCCTGAGCCCGCGGGTTCGAGACCCGCCTGGTCAGCTAGACCTCATCTCTACAATAAATCAAAAAATCAGCTGGGTGTGGTAGCGCATGCCTGCAATTCCGGCTACTCAGAAGGCTGAGGCAGAAGGATCGTCGGAGCCCAGCAGGCAAGGCTGCGGTGGCTGGGAGCGGCCACTGCACTCCAGTCTGGGCAACTGAGTGAGACTCCAACTCAAAAAAAAAAAAAAAAAAAAAAAAAAAGAAATGGAAATATCACAGGTTAACAGCCCTGGTCCCTCCTCTGCTCAAACACCTCCCATGGGTCCTTACTGCCCAGAGGGTAAAGCCCAAACTTGGACCCTGAGAGAACTTGTGCTTGTCCTAGATGCCTGGCGATCAGCCAGAGAGGCAGTCAAGGTCTGGGACTTGGAGATACCACCCCACTTCCAACCACCCATGCCTACTCTCTGAATCCTCACAGTCCCAACCGCGCCGTTCTGGCTCTTGGTGAGGTCCAGGCAGACACGACAGCACAACTTTAATCCTGAAGATATGCAAAGGTAGGTGGAGGGGTCAAAGAGTCACCGAGGGCCTGAGCTTAGCAGCTCCAGCTGCGGCCAAAGCCCGCCCTCTGCACATAGGATCAGCTCTGGCTTCCTGTGGGGCTCCGTGGCATCAGGCAGGATGTGGAAGCACAGCAGCGTGAGTGCCAGGGCCACCTTCACCTCAGTCATGGTGAACGTCTGCCCGATGCAGTTCCTGGGGATGGACACGGGGACTCTGACTGCACTCAGGACACACTTGCTGGCCCCATCGTGCCTGGAACCTGGCTCGGGATCTGCTGAGCCCACCCAGATGAGCTTCAGGGGTGGGATGGTGGGGAGGCCTGGGACCCCCAAGGGGGCTTGCATATCCCAGGAGCCTAGAGTAAGTTTTACCCCCAACTCACAAGAGAAAACTGGGAGGGGGCCTCTGAGCACACTGTAGACCCCGTTGTTCCCGCCCATCCCTGCTCGATGGTCCTTTGCCCATAGCCTCTAGCGATGAGGTTGGCTGTAACTCTGACCACCTGCAAATCCTCTTCTCTTGCCTTTCCCCACGCTTGTGACCAGACACCCCACACTCCCCACACTCATCACCCCTTCAGACACATGCCACCCTCACCTGGGCCCTGCTGAGAAGGGAATAAAAGCCAGAGGCAACATCTGGGTCAAAGCAGAAGAGATTATATAGACCTGGAAGCGAGACAGAGACAGGCTTGCTGGGTGGGGTCTCCCAGGCCCGTCAGCCTTGGAGAGACAGTTGTGTGTGTGGCAGGGGAAGGTGATCAGACCTCCCCAGCCAAAACCCTGCACCCTCTTCTAGGACCCTGGAATGAACAAGTTTGGGGAAGTGGACAGCACCTCAAGGTCCAGCCACATTCCTGGGTTGTGATGAATCTCCAAAATGGAGATGAGGCAGATAATGCCTGTGGGAGAGAAGGGGCACACAGGGCAAGTCCCACTGCCCGAAGGGCCACTCTTCCAGCCCAGAAGCCTCCTCCCCTTGACAGGGTGGGTACCTTTAGGGATGATGCGGTCATCGGGAAGCACAATGTCCTGGGTGCAGAGCAGGAGATGACTAGGCCTGGGGGATGCAACCTCAGACTCTCCTTGATGCACATGGTCAGGAAGGGCAGCCGGGCTAGGTCCTCCCTAGGGGACCCCAATAGTTACCCGGGAGCAAAACAAGAATCCACAAGCCTCTCTGTGCCTAGTGAGACCCTTTCTCCCTATAACAAAATGATGTCCAGATGGGTCAAATATTTGAGAAGTAGAAAAGCAGAAAAGTAGAGGATTAGAAAAGTACCAGACAAAATTAAGACAAGTATTTAAAAAAGCTTGTCTAAGAAAAGCTCAACATCTAAAAGCCAACTGCAAAAAAAACAACAGATTTGTATAAAAGGCAGTGTGGGAATGAAGTCTGGATGGATGAAGTAGGTGTTCTAGACAAGAGATGGATGACTCTTACCCCTTGGTGTCCTTAACGAGTCCTGAACTGGAGAGTAGGAAAGGAATTTTAGGGTGCAGAAGAGCAAACATCCAGGGAGTGAAGATGTTCAAAAAATTATATTTCAGTGACAAAACAATGGAGGGGAGGGAAAGTTTACTTACTGAACACATGCTAAGTGGCATCAAATCTTGTCACCAATTAGCAGCCCTGATCTTTCTGTCCTAAAAGCCTGCAACCTTTCCCCTGTTAGTCAGGCTGAGTACCAGGCCCTGCCTCTGGTCTAAGTTCCTATTTCCACCAAGTGATAATGGGCAGAACTGACAACCTAGGGAGCAGAGCACATGAGAGGGTGCAGGAGGAGACCTTGAGGCCCTGCACTCACCATTCAATCTCCATAGTCTCCCGGTCTTTCACAAGCTTCTGCCAACAGCACTTGATAACAGCACTCCTGGTGTTCTGGGTGCCTTGCAAGGTGGTACAGGACCCAGGAGAGGCCACTGGCTGTGGTGTCATGGCCTGAGGAGCAGCAGGCAGGTCTGAGTGTCAGGGCTACATCACACCAGAGGGTGGACAGGACCCAAATATTGAAGCTCCCATGGAGGACGGGGGAGGAGGAAGATGAACAGAATGGAACGGCCTAGGATTCACCCACCACATCCTTGGGATGGAAAGACCCCTGCCCACACTGGAGTTTACACCGGGATCCTTACCTTCAAA